>PPNU03000016.1:0-229239 GCA_003708295.3 Petasospora mycetangii | reverse complement strand
ATGGATGTCGTGGCAACTGTGGTTGGGTTACCGTTAGCGTCTGTCGTAGTGTAGTAAGACACAACACCGGTCTCGGTCTCACCGTCTGAGTCAGTGAACGTCGTGGTGTATGGGGTTGGGAGACCAGACTCGATAGATGTCGTGGCAACTGTGGTTGGGTTACCATTAGCGTCTGTCGTAGTGTAGTAAGAAACAACACCGGTCTCAGTTTGACCATCCGAATCAGTGAATGTCGTGGTGTATGGGGTTGGTAAATCGGTCGTAGATTTCGATACTGATTCAGATATGGAAGCAGAGCTGGAACCAGAGTTGGAGCTAATAGAAGAACTTGAACTAGAGCTAGAACCGGAAATACCACTTGATTGAGAGTTAGATCCCGAGCTGGATGTTGAGCTAGAGGCAGATTCACTGTTAGAGCTGAGAGAAGAGCCCGAACTAGAGGTCGAACTCGAAGCAGATCCACTGTTAGAGCTGGTGGATGATACAGAACTAGAGCCAGCACTAGGACCTGAACTAGAACTGGAGATTCCACTTGATTCAGAATTCGAGGCTGGGTTGGAAGCGGAGCTTGAAGCAGATTCACTGTTAGAGCTGAGAGAAGAGCCCGAACTAGAGGTCGAACTCGAAGCAGATCCACTGTTAGAGCTGGTGGATGATACAGAACTAGAGCCAACACTAGGACCTGAACTAGAACTGGAGATTCCACTTGATTCAGAATTCGAGACTGGGCTGGAAGCAGAGCTCGAAGCAGATCCACTGCTGGAGTTTAGAGAAGAGCCTGAACTAGCACTGGAGCTAGCAGTGGCTTCGGAGCTTGAGGCAGAGCTCGAAATAGAGCTAGAGATTTCACTTGATCCAGCGTTCGAAGCAGAGCTAGAAAGAGACGAAACCGTGGAGCTAGTACTTGACACCGAGCTGGATGAGCTTGCAAGTCCAGGTGCATCTTCGTTCAACGTACTGCTCAGGTCAAAGGTTACAGTAGCCCTCTTAACAAGGAATCTCATCTTCTTACCAGCAACAGTGGTGACAGTGACAACAGCATTATCACTGTAAGGTGAGGCACCAGTAGCAACAGCCTGAATAGATATCACGAGTTCAGATGTTGTATCGATGGCCTCGGTATAAGTACCACTGTATTCATCATCACTTACGGTGATGCCATCAGAGCCAGCAGATGTGCCATCGATTAACCATTCACCAACAGTGAAATAGTAAGCAGTATCTGGGTTGGAAGCAGAAACTTCAACTTCAGACCATGGGCCCAATGTACCTGGAATATGAATATCCCAGTGAGGCTCACCTTCCTGGAAATAGCCAGTAATGTATGGTGAAGCTGCTGCTGATGAGGAGGAGGCCGATGAAGAAGTAGAAGAGTATGCAGAGCTAGAAGACGAGCCTGATGAGCCTGATGAAGAAGTAGAGGAATATGCAGAACTAGACGATGGGCCGGATGAAGTAGACGACACGTTAGAGGAAGATTCAACGTTAGATGACGTTTCAGAAGCAAGAGAAGAAGATCCAGATGGTTCGAAAGAGCTTGTCAAAGATGAAGCACTTGAAGACTGTACGGACCCAGATGACCCAGTTGAAGACGTGATAGATGATTCAGAAGAAGCATAGGAGGACGAACTTTCCAGGTCAGATGCACCAGATGAAATAGACGATGCAAGAGAAGAGCTCTCGGAAACTATCGAAGAAGATGACGCTGATCCAGAAGAGGAAGAAGATGCTGACCCAGAAGATCCTGAAGACGCCGATGACTCGTTTGAGACTGACAATTCAGAAGAAGCTGAAGATTCAGGAGCAACGGATGACCCAGAAACAGACGACTCGGATTCAAGGGAGCTCTCAGAAGCACCGGCTGACGACGATGACGACGAAGACTCAGATCCAGAGGATCCCGACGTAGATGACTGTGACGTGGACGATTCTGTTGTAGACGAGCCTGATGTCGATTCAGAGGAAGCTGAAGATTCAGGAGCAACGGACGACCCAGAAACAGACGACTCGGATTCAAGGGAGCTCTCAGAAGCACCGGCTGACGACGATGACGACGAAGACTCAGATCCAGAGGATCCCGACGTAGATGACTGTGACGTGGACGATTCTGTTGTAGACGAGCCTGATGTTTCAAGGAAAGATGATCCCGATGCAGATGACTCAGAACCAGCTGATGAACTAACGGATACCGCACTAGAGGATTGGGTAGAAGAAGAATATCCAGAAGACTCGGAGAGAACAGATGATGTTGACGACAGGTTCTCAGATGACTCGGATGACGAAGATGCAACTGAGGATGTGTACTGTTCAGATGATGAGGATAAACCATTAGAGGAAGATGAAGCCTCAGATGATGAGAAGGAGCTCAATGATGTAGAAGGCATGACAGAGCATTCACTTGAGAATGACTCAAGGTTGGTGCAGTCAAATCCCAATGTGTCAGAGTACAGTTCACAATCATCAGAAGTTACAGCACAAACAAGGGAGGTCACGAGTTCACTAATAGAGGAGCCAACGTTACCAGTGTAAAAGAGATAATCAGCATCACCACTATCAGTGGTAACTGTCCAGTCAAAAGCAACGTACTCCAAAGAGCAGTAATTAATCACACTTGTCAGATAAGTCAAGTAAGGGAAGGTAACGTCATATGAAATGATAAATGAGCCCTCTTCAAGGTTAACGTCACCTTGGATGTCCGAGATATCGGAGCCGCTGTAGAGAACCTCAAAGTCAGAAGCATCAAGTGCTTCCTCAAAAGAGAAATACCAAGTGATGGAGAACTGGCGGTACAGGATATCAACGAATAACACAGTGGATGTCACAGTGGATGCCTCGATACCGTATGTAGCGCTGTATACTTTTCCATTGATTGTACCAATTGAGGAGCCATATGAACAAACGTCACTACCAATTACCTGAGTGGCAAGGGGAGTGGTAACAGTTGTGATTCCAGAAGCTGTTTCAACAGTACCACTGGCACTAACACTGATGCTAGTACTGGAACTAGTGCTGGAACCGCTGCTGGAACCGGTACTTTGGCTACCAACGTTTGATGAGGACGCGGAAGTGTCGGAGGAGCTCGCACTTGTTGCCGTGGAAACTGACTCGGAGGAAAAGGTAGAAGTCTCAGAAGAAGAACTGGAGAACGAGACGCTCGCGGCAGCAGCAGCAATGGTTGTAACTCCAGTGACAAAGTGTCCCGAATCATCGGTGGTTGGGTAGTAACTCACAATACCAGTTTGTGAGTTTCCATCGTCGTCGACATATGTGGTAGTGTACTGCGAAGGAACAGTCTCAGGGATAGTGGTGACACCGGTCGAGAACGCACCATTGGCATCGGTGGTTGGGTAGTAACTCACAATACCAGTTTGTGAGTTTCCATCGTCGTCGACATATGTGGTAGTGTACTGCGAAGGAACAGTCTCAGGGATAGTGGTGACACCGGTCGAGAACGCACCATTGGCATCGGTGGTTGGGTAGTAACTCACAATACCAGTTTGTGAGTTTCCATCGTCGTCGACATATGTGGTAGTGTACTGCGAAGGAACAGTCTCAGGGATAGTGGTGACACCGGTCGAGAACGCACCATTGGCATCGGTGGTTGGGTAGTAACTCACAATACCAGTTTGTGAGTTTCCATCGTCGTCGACATATGTGGTAGTGTACTGCGAAGGAACAGTCTCAGGGATAGTGGTGACACCGGTCGAGAACGCACCATTGGCATCGGTAGTAGAGAAGTAACTGACAATGTCTGTCTGTGAAGATCCATCGCTACCAACCAGAGTAGTCGTATATGGGGATGGAATGGTGTATGAAGTAGCTGGTGTGGTTGGAACGAGTGTAGCTGCTGATGAGCAGCCACTAGAAATGTAGCTTCCAAAGCTGGAGCAGCCATAGTCCATGTTTTCGGTGTAAAGATTACAAGTGGAAATCAGAGACAGACTTCCACAGATCACAATTTCGAGGAGTTGGGTTATGGCTGAGCCAATGTTACCAGTGAAAAACAGCAGATGTTCATCCTCACCTTCGTCGTCGGTAACAATCCATTCAAAAGCAGCGTACTCAGCGACACAGAAACTAACGAGGTCCACTACGTAAGTAGCAGTTGCCATTGTGACTTCATAGTCTACAATGAATGCACCTTCCTGCAAATTGACAACACCAGAAGCATCAGAAATATGGAGACCATCGGTATAAACATTGAAATCAGAAGCATCGACATTCTCAGCAAAGTTGAAGTACCAAGTGACAGTGTAGACACGATAGGTGTATGGAACAATAATAATAGTACTTGTAGTAGTTGTAGCCTTGACGGTGTATGCGTAGTAGTACTCTTTGTCATTTAAAGTACCGACGGTAGTACCATAGAGACAAAGGGCGCTCCCAACAACATTGGTTGCAAGTGCAGTGGTAACAGTTGTGATCCCCGTAACGGAGGAGATGGTAGCTGATGAAGAAGTTGTTGTGGCAGCTCCAGACAAGTGGAACTGAGCCAACAACGCTAACAGCAGAGTTGTCACGAAGTGAGCGGGCCTCATGAAGTTGGAAATCTCTAGGTTACGTGGTAAAATTGATGTAATGATTTGGAAGTACTAATCATCAAAGTGGGAATGTTGGTTAGATTTATACATATTTCTCGATGGTGGTATTTATCCTGCGGGGTGAACCGCAAAGGTCCGTATAACTGCTGAGTTTACGGGGAACCATAAGACGGGAAAATGCTTCGGCTGGTCTAGAATCTCCTGAGCGAGACGTTACACCCCATTACAAGGATCTTCAATGCGGTGAAGCATGACTAGATCTGGCTGAAAAGCACATATTCCGGCAGTGAATCACAAGTTGACAGGTAAGATAATTTCTTTTGTTTTACGAAAGCACATGTAACTTCATGGGTCTTCCCTTTGTCTACACCGGGCGCGCTTAATTTCTGCGTCAGCTTAGAGAGCGCCTTGCATTTACAGTTGGAGTTTTCAGCAATCTCCGTAGCTCTGACCTCAATAACGTATGCGAGACAAAAGTGTAGTTCAGGATTTTAGTCAACTTTTCTCTACCCAAGACCTCCAACTCCTCCATCTACAGTTGTATGGCGTGTTATCAACAGCCGGTGATGCACGCACCTCAAATTCTACAATCGCATATCTTGCAGCGATCGAAAACATACAACTCGGAGATATGTTAACAGAAATCTGCCTACAGGTTATTCAAGTGAGTATAGGAACGAGAGCACTGTACTAATGATGCTACACTAAAGCTAGCAGACGCAATCATATCCAGAATTGGAACAGTCCTGAACATAACCTGTGAAATTGAAGATTGCTTTGGAAGCAAAATGAATCTTACCCATGCGACAAGGTTTCCACATCGAAACATTTCGGGATGAGAAAGTTACTGTTTGGAGTGTCTCAAACCTTAATGCGTTCCCAGATGCTAGTCTTGACACTAGAAAGAGTGCAATAATATGCGGCGATCTCTGCTCTTGCATAACATCAGCAAAGTGGTATACGCACAACCAACATTTGTAGAGCAAAGAAATTCTGCTTTTACATAATGATGGAACAGATCTATCAACACTCACTACCCAAAGAATCAGACAAACAGATCCTCGGTTGCTGGATATCACCCACTTCTGTAAATCACCTGCATGAAGAAAGTACGAATGTGTGGCTGAACAACAGTGCATTCGAAATTATATGGCTGTTCCGCAAGATCGAGAAGCTGTTTTTAATCCCTGCCCATCGTCGAACGACTATGTTTAGCTGCAGTAGATCCTTATTCATCTGTATTTCAACAAGTATCGGGCATTAGAAGATCTATTTTCGTATCATGACCTTACATTTGTGTTTTGTGGCGTAAGTGGACTAAGCTATGCGATCCCAACTCTTGCCCCCCCCCTTAATGGGTTTCCCCTTGGTCTCTAACGAGGTTACGGGGTTTTCACTTGCTCAGAACTGTGACATTCTTGCCCCAGATCCTACCCCAGCTGAACTTCTTCGTAAGACATTGCGATACGCCGAAAGAACGCTGTGTGGCGCTAATCTGAAGACTAGACGAATGCGTCGGGGTGCTTGCTTGTTTGTAACTCGATTTAAGAGCTCGCATTACAGATGCGTCATGGCGATGCCGCGCTTAGCCCCGATGCGTCCTCAAATTGGATTACAGTATGCATGGAAAGCCTATTATCAAATGAGTGTGTTTCCAGATTCCATGGACTGAAATACTTCTACAACACCAATATTAGCTCTCTTCCGGTCAAAACATAGTATCTAGCTGTGAACGAGGCATGTATGCTACTGGAACTTTACCAAATAATTAATATATCTCAAAGACACACGAAAGCCAAGCGTGGCCTGCGTCACTGCTGTGAATGAAACGCCTCATGTGACCACGGCTCTGCCGATCTCCAAACTGCTGGTTCTCATTTGATCTCTCATCGATATGTGCGCACGTACTTCTATCTTTGACACACCTGTAAGTGTCTATATCACGTTGAGGAATCACGTATTTCTTTAGCTCGAAATATGTTCATATTCCGTAAGCTACTACAACGTACTTGTGGCATGGTGTATTAGTATAAAGTCTCTATAGCAGGTTGACATGCTAAGCGGGAAATGTTTACGAACTCTCGGCCCGTTCTGGACAAGAAAGAATTTCTTGAAGTACGATACGAGTCTTCCGCGGCAGATTTATACAGTCCATCACATATGGCATGATCGATCGCTTAGCGGTTCAAAGTTTTGTAACTTGGAAGTGTGAGAGACATATCACCACATAAAGCCTTCACGCAACCAAAATGTAACGTTTTCATTACATTTCTGTAGCCTGACTGGGCTGTGATTTGGCAATCCTTACGAGACTGTGCGGTTTGTGGGGTTTGTGGGGTTTATTTTCAGCATCATCCATGCATTACCCCGATGGGGCCAGTATGTTTAAGCTTTCTAACTACAAGGGTCTTAAATTGTCCTAGACCAGGCGAGGATAGACACTTCGGTTTGCATATAATATCATGTTGCCCACTTTTCCGGCTACTCGCAGAAAATGATGCTAGTGCGATCAGTGCATTGGGTGCTTCACTGATGGTTTGGAGTGATTTAACAGGGGTATGTGTCTATATATGCTCAGTGTACCGGGTTATGGGTGATTCTCAATCCTATGTCCTCATACATGCCCAGATCTCTCAATTATATGCGCTAAATTGCTATGATTGCTAACACCTCCTGGTTCGGAGGCGTTCAACATCTGGTTACGTAAAATTATTATGTTTACTCACTTGTTATTACCACAACGATTTTCTGGTCTTCCCGGCTTAACCGCAATCTTGCGTCTGTGTAAAAACTACTTGGGTAAAAAAAGAAGCTGTAAACGGTATATGCCTTAAGCGTAACTCTAATTTTTTGCGATCGGTTAATTATTTGTGTCAGTTTTACAGTTCGGACGCCGCCTGCACATGGCTTCTGCGGACGAAAATCGATCTATAAATCCAAGAGGGTCTAGCCAGGAATTTGAAGCGGTTCGAGAGATCTTGCCACGCTTGTTCTCTATTAACTCCAACTGTTCAAAGACTCTTGGTTCACAGTCAACATGGGGATATGAGAGGGAATTGTTGTCATGATCGTTCTATTGCGTCAGTTTCCTCTCGTTTGTTCCCCCCTCCCCCGCCACAGACATGGGTTGAGCACCTGTGAGCCACCCGGCTGCGCATTCGGATGCAGTTCTCTGTAACGAGAAGCTTAGTGTGGGGGAGAGGGTGGTCAGGATAGCTGCCTGATTGCTCATCGATAAATGGATAATCCAGTCTTTGTGTTTAGTTCCTCAATAGCAACGTGCTTAATTTATCACGCCTGAACAAATTTTCCTTTCGATACCATTAGTTGTCTTATATGATGCGAAAGCCATCTAAGAATACTCATTATCATCCACTTCCTCTGGCAAGGGTTCGCAGTAAAGCACAACATTCAACACTGAGAGCTGTATGTGATCTGGGAAATATCTGTGTTCTGCTTCCAAACGCTGGACGTTCCTCGTTCAACGTCTAGTGTTCTACATTTAGAGAAATTATCGTCACCCATACCATTAAATCCCTGCACTTTCAAGAGTAAAAATCTTCAACGTAACCAAAGTACTGGCCAGAAAATGGGATATGATGTCTAATGTTTGAGGTTACGAGCTTGTTGTAATGCGATGGCTCTATATTGGAATTTTTAATAGTCTCAAAAGATGGATCAACGGGCACCTGGGTCAAGATTGAGTGCACAGTGCTTTACGGAAAACAGCGTATTTACTGAACTTTGTCGTATCTAACTAACCCTCCATTGCTTTTCTTTTGACACTCATATCGGACGTTAAAACTGTATACGCTTTACACAACAAAACAATAACTGAGATGATTGCTCAAAGATAATGCAGGCATCTTCAGAACCACCTTTCTCGAACCCTCCAGAATACTTTGTTGAGGCCTTCATTATGATAACTGGCTAAGATGAGGGACTGACAAAAAAACGACTCTATTTTCCTTGATCCCCGCGTTCCTAACAATAATAGTCGGTATCGCAGGACTAGTCTTTTTCTGCGAGAACTATAAGAACTTCCAGGTTTTCAAACTCGTCGCTGACTTATTGAGTCTCATAAAATCTCTTCAAATGATTTGCTGCTTCGCATTTTCTCCTGACTTTCTAGCTCATTAGACCTTCCTGAGCAGTTTGTACAATCATCTTATCCACGTCTCTACACGGACATGATAACATGGATATCGACGAGAGTTATCTCAATTCTCCTTTCGACTGTTGTTATTGACAGTTACACATAACTCTCTAGTTATGGAGTATATAGAGCAGGATTTGCATCTCTCAAATGTCTTTTAACTGGTTTAGTGTATGTTTATGGTAGTGGGCCCGACAAGTACCATTCTCCCGGGACTAGTGTTTTATTTACCCGGTCTCGACTCCTTTCGGGGTGTTGTTATTCCACAAGTTCAACGGCTTTTGTTTGAATTGCTTCTTTGTTCGCTCTACGTTGAGTATCGCCTCAATCAACCTGTATCAATTGGTTCCATAAAGAAATGAGCTCAGACACACAACTTAATAACTTAGATCCAGAATTTGATGAAGAGCTCGGTCTCGCGCCAGAACCAACGCCCATCCTAACCCAAGTGACTGGTGGACAAAAACTGGCTTTGATTATCTGTGTGGGGTTCTTCATTCTCTTAGCGCTGCTTCATATCATTTCACTTATTCTTGTACTGTTTTTCGGCTCGGGGGAGTCAACTTTCATCATTTGGGCAGCTAGACTCTCCAGCTTGTGGAGTGGTATCTTGGGTTCCGGTTTTGTAGCTTATGTCTTGATGTTAATCGTTGGTACTGTTGGAACTATCTATAAGCCTGATTTCTTTCAACCTAAATTGCTGGAGCTGACTACAATTGAAAAGGTAAGGGCATTGGTTCCATTGGTCCCTGTTGGGCTTTTCTACTTCATCAACAAGGCGTTGGTGTCTTATCTCATTAAAATGTTATGATGGAAAAGATCTCAAATGTGAATATTAAGTACACAAACAATCATTGGCTGTGGCCATGAAACTCCGGGATATACTTTCAGCATCAGTAGTGTTCAGCGACATACTCATACAATTTATAGGCCAATGTGGTATCATTAGGAATACCATACTCAAGCTCAGGCACTTTAACCGTCAAGAATTCATCAGTCTTACCATCTTTGACCAGCTTTTTCAAAACATCTAGCTCACACCAAAAGGCATGCTCCAACTCCATGTCGTGCTCCAAGTGCAAGTTAACGTCATCAACAATGGCGACACAACCAATCATGATGTTGGCAGGATATGGCCATGGTTGAGATCTGATAATTTTGACCTCATTGGCAATGAGTCCACTCTCTTCCCAAACCTCACGCTTCACTGCCTCCTCAATTGTTTCTGCAGGCTCAATAAATCCAGCAATGTGTGTGTACATGCCCTTTGGGAACTTGGAGTGTCTCGTTAGAAGAACTTTGTCTTTAGCACTATTCATGACGCATGTGATCAACACAGGGTCTAATCTTGGGAACGAAGCATTGGAAACTGGGGCAGACTTGACAGGACATACCTTTTCCGGGTGAGATGTGCATTTTAACTCAGAACCAGCGTTAATGGCAATGGTACGCTCGCCACAACCACGACAGTATGGTGCGCTGTTAATCCACTCCAAGTACATTTTACCATGCGCAAATATGTTAGCATCAACATATCCCAAATGTCGGTTGACATCTTCACGAGTTTCTAGAGCCTTGACATTCGGTTTGGCATAAACCTTATCCAGTATGGACTTGTGCTTGCCAATCTCAAGAGCAAACCAAGGTGTACCTGTGTACTCCTTATACTTGAAAGGGGAAAATCTGGTCGTCTCGAGTCCCAGCATGTGGATTATAGGCAATTGCAGCAGAGAATCATCTTTCTTCTCGTTGGCCTTGGCCCACTGATCAATAATGTCTCGGTTCTCGGAGCCCAGCGTGGAATAATCCAACGTTAATAGCTTATTTTCTTTAACATCCACAATAGGCACAGAGTTATGGAAAAAAATGAGCTTAGAATAAGGAGAAGTAATGGCCTGCGCGACGAATTGAGGGTCTGTTCTGAGAAACGAGTGTCTGTTTAAGGAATTTGTTCCAAAATAGATGTCCGAACTTGAGGAGAGCGAGCGTGTCAAACTCCGGGCATGAACCAGTGGTCTAATAAATTGAGTGGGCGTTTTGAAGAAAAGCATCCCGGCTGTGAATGTGAGCCGATTGGAGCTTTTGTCTGACCTATTCCTAGTGGATCTCCGGGCCTTGATATATTGAGCGAATTCTCGAGAGCCGAAGGTGTGGAGAAGGGCGGATCCTGTTTTGATCACCGTTATCGACCGCGCTTATTACTATATTAGGCTGATACATGTTAGTATTCACCAAGGGCTAGTGAACCCCACACTAAAACAAGGCGATGTTATAAAATTTAGTGGGCGATTTTGATTACACCTGAACACCATTGACTCTCGACCCTTGAGGTTCTCGATGACTCAATCGATTGACCATGTGAGCATCCCAGGATCACAATTATACATCCTTAAAATTTCATGCTTTTCTGAGCTATTAGTAAAGACGTCTTCTTGATAATGGTCGCTCGTAATATATAGGCCAGTGTTCTGTATTGTTTTTTATATAGAGGAATCTCTGATCTCTTGGCCTACAAGTTGCAGGTAGCGAGAGAGATAGATCATTCTGAAACTTACCCGTGGGCAATCAGAATAGTAACGCTGAGTACTGTTAGTTACACAACCTATGTCTCCGCAATAATGATCCTATCATAAGCTGTGATCGATATCACACGGGGATTTCGTCTACTTGAGAGGGGTTTTCATAATGTGATGAACCACAATAATCAAATCTGAAACTCAGAAGAACTTAAGCTCGATCAAACTATCTAGCTATTTGTTTTGTGATAAATCACTTAATATCATCTTTGCCAAGCCCAAGCAGCCAGTATCAGTTCACTTTCTCCCAAGTAGAAAAATGCGCCGTTAATCATGTTAAGCAGTCGCACATATAGTTGTGCCCACGACGTGGCCTTTGAAATCACTTAGCTTCGGGGTAATTTCAAGAGACGATCTTGGCTTTCTTCCCTAATCGGTGAATACCCCGTTTGGATTGTTCGCACCATGGTACGGGAGTGTGCATCACTTAAGCACAAAGTACGCCCGTTAAAAGGCACGTAGTTATTTTTTAGGGTATGTATATACTGAAATCTAAGCGGGCTGGTCAGAAACTCCTGCCTCATACAATCAAGAGAAGAAGCTCTTGTTTTCTACACTTACACAAATTGAAACAAACTTCCGTTGGTGTTTGCCTCCCAGATCTGGGCTACAATTTAATAAAAGTTCTCGATAATTACCGAGTAAAGTTTTCGCAGTTTTCATCTAAATTCGTGCAGAAATGACCCAAATAAGCTAAATGGCGAAAAGTGTTGCGTAAGGCGCAAACGCCCGCGGCACGATTGGCTAAACTTAGGCATAAACTGTGTAGCCGGGCAGCATCGCAACGCCATTCTGCAGTTCCACAAGCATCCATGTCGTACCCCTTCGTGTGTTTTTGTGGGGTCTTATGGTTAATGGTGTTGTCATGGCCCATGAATATACCAGGATTTGCTGATTTTTGGTGTTTAATCTTGATCAACTGATGGGCGGCTGCCCGGCGGAGCACCTATCCGGGTGCTCCGTATGCTCATAAGTCCGCCGCAATTTAGGAATCTCTTGGGCGGCTCCAAGGAGTATGTAGGAAGATAAAACAAGGCCGGTGGTCACTCTCAGACACACGAATCATGAGAGTTCATTTGTGTGCGAGTTTCGGGTGTATGTCTCATATGCTTAGATTTAGGCTAATAGATTGGAAGCAGCTATCCTGCATTCGATAGAGGACCATAGCTTCAGTGGACCCCTATCGCTTATCCCTCGACTACACCTTCCTGTTCCCACACCCCTCTATCTTTGCACTTTGAAAGCGCAAACGAAGCACCCCCGTGAGGGATAAACAACCCCTTCTGCATTTATTGTGGCCACCCAAGCTTCACAACCGTGGGATATCGAAGAAGGCTTGGATAAGTGCTGCTTGCGCGTACATGTATACAGGAAGGCCGTTTGTCTGGCGAACTTCATAAAAAAATGGAAAAAGAAGCCAACGACTAGGCTGTGATTTTCCAACAGTGTCCAAATTTGACTCCGTTTAGCGGTATCTATATGGCAAACACCTTCGTTACTACCTGTGGTTCTTGAAGTGCACTGCCACTGTTGCTATCCACGAAATTTTGTGGAGAGGCGCAAGGTGCGATACAGCATCCCCGACGCATCGGAGGTTCGAGGTGCGCCCCAAAGAATGTGTCACTTTGTGAGTTATAACCTCGACCTGGAACAGTGGCTCTGGAGAGGAGACCAAGTGAATCACAACTACTCCATGCGACTCTTAAGGTTGTAAGCGCTACCTAGTCCATTGACACACCTTGCACAAGGTTGCCCATACACTGCTGCCGGTGCCCATAGTATACCCTGTTCCACCTCTTGGGATCTTCCGTGTGTTTAAGGTTGTAACTTGTGCACAGCAAAACACAGACGGCCATGCCGTGTCTAGTTTGGTCCACTATTCGGGTCTCACCTAATGTTGGCCGGTCCTATCTGCCAAACGGGTGTGTTCGTACAGTAATCAGACACGGCAGGAGAGGCCAGAGTTCCCCCACCAAGAGTAAAGAAGAAACAAAAAAAAAGTCCGGTGCGGTCACCGGCAGCCCATACGAGCCACTGAGCGCGAAGGCAATTGCGGGTTGATAGCGAAGATCTCGCCGCTCTTGCGGGCCCTGGTGTATTTCCCTCGCTGTTTTAGATGTTCTTTTATAGAATGTAACTACGACTCGACCTTCTCTACGTAGTGACCGCTTATCCATCGATAACACAAAAACTCCGCAGTATCAAAGCGGACTTGGACAAATTTCACACCGCAGTTTCTTTTTCCTGGAGTTCACCGCCGCTTCCCGAAAAAGGAACGCTCGCGGCCAAAGAAAAAAAAAACTGGCCGCCACTTGGAGGTCACATCAACAAAAACCGCTCAGCACGCACACTTCCACGTCGACAACTCACCGCAAACTACCAAAACACAGCACACCTACCCTTTTTGCTCTCCAACGCATAAACAGCCGACCCCCAAATACACCTTGCCATACCGCTCTGCTCATCTCCTCGCAGTCGTTGTTCACAGCATAAATTTGCCTGAATTCTACTTGTTCCTTCCCATTCCGCTCTCCACGCCACTAAGCACCGAATACTGCTAGAACTCGTCGCCACTCTGACCTCCCAGACAAGATAAACGACACAGAGTTTCGCAATACAAGCATACACAAACCTGTTCAGTAACCACCAGCTTCCACGTAATCATGAGCTCCCACATGAATAAGAACAACGAGTCCAACGAGAACCACGTCTTCTCGGAAGACCAAACGTTCAGAAACGTCTTCTTTGACCAATCGAAGAGGGTCACGGCAACATCGCACGATGACTCTAAACACATCAAGAGAGCCAGACTCGACTCAACCATCTCCCTTCAACAGCCACAGGCCCACCCTGATGCTTCCTCTGTTTCCGCGTCCCCTGTCTCACCTTCCACCCCTGCGGAGTTGGCTCAGGCCGCTGATGACGTTGTTGCCGCCGCTGTCAACGAACTTGAGATGTCTTCCCTCAGCACTTTCCCACATGAGGACGAAGACGCTTTTGTGTCTTCTCCATCCTGTACAGGTTTGGATGCGGAAGACTCGGCCCTTCACCGCCACCACATACATTTGAGTTCTCACGCACCATCAGTCACCGGTACTGCTACCCCAACCACGGGCTCAAGTCCAAAACCATTTGCTCAAACTACCACCGCTACATCCACATCTGTTTCCTCAAAGAGAAAAAGAACTACAGCTAAGTATCAAACATCTTCTTCCACCACTATCGGCACCCACAGAATACGCAAGTTCAGATCAAGATCCCTGCCCAATATCGCATATGGCTCGATTTGTAACAAAATTAAGCCAGCTTTGGAACTTGCCCAGTTTACTTCCACCAAATCCGCTACTTCCAAAAGTTCAAGCACGCCACCTCCCCTCCCACCAGTTAACATTCAGTCTCTCCGTGAGATTGACCTCACAGAAATTTTGAAAAACCCTCAGTTAAGACATGACATCCTCTTTGACCCACAGTTGCAGTTTAGACCAAACTTGGACGGTGAGAGAGGTAGACGCAAAAAAATCACATACGATAAGTACTGGTCTGGTGTTCGTAATGAGATTGAGGCTTACCATGTTAACCATAAATCATTCAACCCATCAACTTCAAGACTGCCAAACTTGTTCACAACTTTGAAGGAGATTCTCATCAGCTTGTTGCCATCCAAAGACAAACAGAACGTCATGGATGTGTTAGACATTGAACTCATTATGCAACAGTTGAGTAAGAATTCTGTTGACTACGTTGAAATGGCCAAGTGGCTTTCTGGTATCTTTAAATCTCACTGTGCCCCAATGAGAGACTCTTCTGTCGACGAAATGATCAATTTATTCCTTGAAGCCGATTCAGAGCGTTCTGTCGTCAAGCTTGTCGAAGGTCTCAGATTGATCTTTAGCATCTTGGAGGCTATGAAGCTGGATGTTGCCAACCATCAAATTCGTATCTTGAGACCAGTTTTGGTTCAAACCGCTGTTGACTTTGAGCGTGATTACTTCATGCAGATGATTTCCCGTTGCAAATTGGACATCAATGACTCCATTTCGTGGTTCAAGAAACACCACCAGAAAGCTTTGTCTACCTCTGTGTCATCTGCCTCTACACCACGTACATCTATTGTCACCGCGGTACTTAGTCTATTATCCTGCTCCAACATGGTTTCTGAGTTCCCGTCTTCTCTAGCCTTTGACCACGCAAGACTCATCGTTCTCCGTGCAAATGTTCGTCAAGTTGTCTGTCTTCAGCTTTGTCTTGCCCTTCATCGCCAAATGGTTGCTCAGTGCACCTCTAATACTCCACAGGAACGTTCCAAGCTCTTGTCCGAGGAATCTCAGGAGAACTTAAAGAAGGAAATACTGGCCATTATCACTGATGACAATGGAAACGTCAAGTGGACTCGTAACATCGGTGCTATTGCTCTCCAACTGACTCGCCGTTCTGCCCCAAAAGAGTCTGTTCCTAAAGATAGTTCTGTTGAGTTTGCCGTTTCTTGGTTGATCAAGCAGACACAACCATCTTCAAATGTTTATTCTTTGATGGAGAAGCGTGTCTTCAGTATGATTGCTGAGAATGTTGCTGAGATTGAAAGCACTGATAACTCCGTGAAGATGACCTCTGTCGTTCCAGTGGCTGGTTCTAGTTCTTCACTTGCTGTTCCAGTCTCCACTCCAGTCACTTCTGCTGCTTCCGCTACTACCAAGGAAGAAGATGACATGGCTTCTATTGCTAGCCGTATTGCACTTTTAACGAAATTCCACTGGAGTGTCTTTGGCTCGTACTATGCCCAGGCTCTCTAATGACCATTTATCCCATAACCATTCTACATTTTTCGGTTAAAAAGTTGAGCATTCCCATGTCATTCACCCTCATATCCCCCTTGTTCCCCACATTCATGTTTAAATTTTGTTATTTCCTTGTTTGCTTTTTCCACATCATCTAATTATTGCATTTGGGTCTTCCCATAAGGCTCATCCACCCTCGTCATTTCTCACATACCCCACATCGTCATCATGAAACATCAAGATTCTGAGATTGCCTCCAGTCCCTTCCCTAGTTATCTCGGTTTTACTGCAGACATTGTCCCCTTTATCGGTGTAGGGTCAATTTTCTCTTCCTTTCTGTTCTATTCTTACCGTTTTTTTGTCCTTTCTTTGCAGCTCATTCTATTTTAAAAAGGTTCTTGGTTTGTTGTTACGTTGGTTTTATCAGTTAAAAAAATATTAATGTTTAACAATATTTAAACTCACTGTAGTTCACTTGTGTCAATTCCTTCGAGATAAGAGGTATACTTAAATGTGAACGGCAATTCCGATATAAGACACCCGGACATACATCCGGACACTAAACTCAAACATCCAGACACCAGGCGTTTTATAGTGGGTATTTGTCATGGCCTATTCACGCTGTCAACTGGGTAATCAACATCAAACCCTCTTAAGATGTTGATTAAATCAGAGTTTTGTTTCCTCGTATACCTTTCTAGGCTTTACTAATAGAATTTTTAAATTTTACTAAATATTTTTGTGAAAGAGTTTCGGCCTATATTTTAAGCAGTATACAAAGGAATACAGTCGTATGTAACACGTGATAAATTTGACTATTCTTTGAACATTTCAAAATTTTTGAATTTGTGATATTTGTCAGTTTATATGCTTACATTGTACCCAAATAAAGTGTTAATTCAAAGTTTCTCGGAAATAGGAGTATTTTTAAGAATATTGAGGTATACTAGCAGTATAAAGCACTTCGCGAGTCCCAACCAAATGTCGTGTATGATTGATTACAACGCTCTGATCTTTGATTCACTCTAAAGATATTATGAAGGTGATCTGATGCTTGTCACTTGAATTAGTGAGAGATGCACCTTGTTTAATGACTGTATTCATCCGCAGCAATACACTGCCGTTAAAACTAGAAGCTTGACTTACTTCATATTGCTGTGTGACTCAAGATTGATTAATGTGTACTGTTTGAATAAACTCAAAACCCAATATATACTACTAATTACAGGGAGTTGAAAGAACAACCAAGTCTATGACAATAACATTAGCATCTCAAATCTTTTCTCCAGATCATCTAATCTAGACTGGATGGAGACTTCTAGTCCTTCAACCTCCTGCAAACTCAACAATGTCTCCACATCTCTGATAGGCTTACAAACCACTTTCAGCGAGATAGCAAACCTTTGAACGTCACGAACGACATGCTTCAGTTCTTGGCCATGTATCATACACGCTTTGCGTTCTTCTTCAGTTACCAGCGTTTCACTGACGCCCTTGAGGACAGCTACGAAGTCATCCAAGAGGATCAATTGCGTGAAGTCACATACTTCTCCAAATACTTTCAGCAGGTCTTGTTGCGTTGTGTATGTTTCTTCTGCGCTTATGAATTTGATATGCTGCTGGAATTGATGAAGTTTTGAGACATCAGAGTCAAGCGCCTCCTTTGCCCAGGCGATGTCATCTTTGAGTGGGGATGTTGCAAGAATAGAGACGTTTTTGTTCAGTTGCGCAATGAGCGCCTGGAGCACAGGAAAAGTGGTGAAAATCGGTGTGTAGACAGACTGGAGGAGGCTTCTGAGAGCCTTAATGGCTGGATCCGTATTCGCTGGGGGGAGGGACATTGTGGAACCTTACAATGGCTATAGTGTACATGCTTTGCGGAGATAGCCGAGGCCTCGAGGCTGCTTTTGTTGTATTTTTTTTGGATGTGTCATTAACACCGGTCACTAATATTACGAGTTTAGGTGCTTCAAATACAGAAAAAGTGGCGCAAACTTCCTATAAATGACACTTTTTGATTCTATTTCTCCTTTTTAAAATACACACATTCCCAAATTGGGACTTTGTTGAACATCATTTACTCCATCCACAGCGAAGAATAGAGAGTCTTCGTCTTCAACAAACCCTGGCTGATGTTCCCAAAGTGGACTCTTTACCAAACCTTCAGTCCAGTCATCTAGGAGTGTTCCGAACCTGTAGAGTTCTTCTAGCAGCTTGTTGTATGACTCGTCGTAGTTGTCAAATCCCACAACCATGACATCTGCGCCTGAGTACGGGGAGGCATTGAACTGAGTCATGTTACCACAATGCTCTATGAAGCATATGTAGCTGTCAAATGCCGATTTAACACCTGTTGTGAGTGTGGAAAAATCTTCAAAATATACCGGGTTGGGCAGTGATGAAAGCAAAGCAAGCACATGGGTGTCTAGTGGTAGGAGCTGTGCTTCCAGTGTTTGTATTAGTGGTAGAAGATCCAAGTCAGTGCACGATAGAGCTAATAACGAAGTCTCAGTGACATGTATGCTTGCAAGAGATGAGAGTAGTGACTGGCATTTAGCCGAGTTTGACGGGTATACCAGCGAAAGGGTCTCTAGTAGCGTGGATAGCGTGTGCTGCATTGTGTGTAGGTGGGTAAAAAGCAGGTTTGTGAGACGCTGGTGATCCTTCTTTAATCCTTTCATGGTATCTATGATAAGTGCTTTGATGAACCACCTGTAAGTTATGCTAGAACGAATATAAATAGAGATGTTTTGGTTGCAAAGCGTAGTTTTTATAAAACCTGTCAAAAGATGTGTCATAGCTGTTTGAGTCATAACCCGTGTTTACCCTCCGAGGTCGTCCGACGCGGGAAAAGCTCGATAGAAGACAGGGGCAACAGGGTCTAGTAGAGGTAAGGAGTGCGAGTGTTAAGTTGAAGCTCATCTTACAAATTGAAACATAATGATGTTTGTCCAAACATTATGGCGCACTGAAATACTGCAACCGACCAGTGTAGAAGATGGTCACGTGCGCGGGTTGAGAATGATGAAGCTCAACTGGGTTGGCATCGTTGGATCTCTTGTTGACATTTACTGATTACTTACGCCTCTATTCTGGCACACACAAGGTTCTTATTACTGGCGGAAGCTTCCAATACTGAGCTGTCCAAAATGAGAAACCGTGTTGTAGTCCCGATAAGGCCCTGTTGCTTATAGTGCGTGCTGAAAACTGGGAAGTGGGCGCGCACTCGGAGCTGGGGATCTGGCGAAGGGTCCTCGAGGTTGGCATCCAGCTCGGGCCAAGAGACTAAGAGAAGTGCAATGTGCAACGAACTTGTGACTGTCTGCACCCGGCAGGCCACAGTTGCTGTGCCCGTGGCTGGGAGGAAGCGGGAACACCACCCATGTAGACCATCATGACGGAGACCACTCTACAGGACAACCTCAAATTGAGTCTGGCACCTGGCACATGAGCACCTGCTAGGCTACACCGGAACAGGGAGACACGTTGCCTGTCATGCGGTAAACGGTAAGTTGGCACAAGACCGAAGCTGCCCATGTGCTTGTGCTTGGAATTTCGCGGGGCCTGGGATGGAGGGGCCGAGCACATGGGCTATTGTTAAACGAGTAATGATCTGGTGGAGAGCAGCTGATAGCGTAGAATAAAGTAGTGGTGTGAAGTAAGCACATGTCCGTTAGACACACCTAGTCTATGAAACACTTTTGCACTTTTAAACGTCCCAACCACTGCAGAAGGCACGGGAGCAGTGCGCCTAGCTCTAATCTAAGGGTCGTGTGCTGGGCGCTCTTGTGACCTGCACGTGGCCTACACGTGTGGCACGCTTTTATAAGGCTGCGATAAGTTTACGCTCTCGTGCCCAGTAATATAGTCTGCGGTGTTTTCCTTGTAGAATCAGGAACCAGGGACTTGGCCTACCCACCGAGTCTACTGTCTAAACAGTTGCCCGTGACGTCCCCTGGCTCCAGCCCACTCATTATAGCCCTCAAAGTCACCCAAGCACGCTGTACAGTACCGCCATAGAACCAAGATCATGATGATCCCGTCCCCTCCAGAGCTCAAGCCTACTATCATTCAGATGCAGAACGTCGACAACGACGAATCTGCCGTCTCGGACAAACCAGAGGCTGACCAGAATGAGGCTGATAAGCCAAAGAAGAAGAGAAGACGTTCTTCTTCTTCCCTTGTCTCTCAAAATGAGATCGAGAAGCGCCGAAGGGAGCACAAGACTGCTCACTCTATCATTGAGAAGAAGAGACGGATTCGTATGAACAGGGAGTTTGAGGCGCTTAAGTTTTTGGTTCCAGCTTGTAGAAACAATCTGAACACTTCAAACAACAACGGTGAAGGGATGTACAAACTCACCATTCTGCAAGCCACAGTCGACTACATTAAATATCTCCATAATGTCATCAACATCCAGCAAAATCAGCTTGTGGTTCGTCTACCGGAATGGCAGCACGAAACACTCGATTTTGCGAAAGCAGATATCAACACCGATGATTACAGAAATCTGGACAATGATTTCGACTTTAACCAGCTCTTTGATGGTTACAACTTACAACGATCTTCCCTCTCTTCTGAAGCAGGAAACACCTCTCAAAACGATATATCTCCAATATCTTCAACCGCCTCGTCATCTGCACCCATTGGTCAACGTTCATCGTATCCCAATTCAAGGAGCAGCTCCAGGCAGAATAACACTCCCTCCAATCAGGAAACATCCTCAATGAGATTCCGTACCAGTTCGGCCCAACAGCTGAATGACCCACTGTCAACATTCCAATCATTACCTTCTCCCATAATAACTCCAGAGTTGTATCCGCATTCTACTTTGAATCCTTCCTCCAAATCAGTGTCTCTCGATATTACAAAGGTGTCTAACTACAAAACGCAGACTTTCAAACAAGACTTCCAATTCCCTGCAAATGCAATGGCTAAACATTCTCCACTACTCAGTGCCCCTTCTAAGACACCACCAACACAATCCCGTTCTTTTGAACAGTTACCTATACCAGCTCTAGATCAGGACGCACCTAAGCTAGAGTCTATCCAGGAGCTCAATGGCGTTTTCGAAACAGAGGAGAGTGCTAGTAAGACTTTATTGGCCATGAAGAAAGATGGGAGTGTTGCCAGCATACGTTCGCTACTGAATTGATTGACTTCAATGCTGCTTATAACAGTGCTTGAGCGCTGTAAAATATCTATCGCTTTTGGGTATTCTTTCACTTGTGATTGATTTCCCTGTGATGCCGTTGATTTAGGTTTCTGTGCTGCGACTGGTTCTTTCCGTTTCTAATGACATTTATGTACTTGATAATTAGTTCTTTCGATATATTTAGTTCATTTCTCTATTTCTAAATTTGTGGAAAAGTTACACAAAAGGAAATTAATTAGACAGGATGCTAAGAGTCTAAGTGTTCACAATCGGGAGCACTTCTGTGATAACCTTCTATCATTTTCAGCTTATCTTGAACGTTCACTAAACAGTCTCTCCTCCTTCTGGGACAAGATTTCAAATTCGAACCAGCTAAAAGGGGCCGCCCAGAAACGAGTGTCCTAATCCATCCCTCAACAATATTGACAAGCGGTAAACCCCTTACCAAAGGTGAGAGAAACGGCATATAACACCCGGACACCGCACATCCCGCGAACGCTACAACCAGCAGCGCCTCGTGGCGGAGGCGAGTATGATATCAGCTCAAGCACCAAAACAACAAGGTCACCGTGGTGACAACAACCAGGAGACTACATTTGTAACACATACAAAGACTCACGTGAGATCAATGGGAATCAAGAAGTTCTTCAAGACGAAACCGCCGACCGAGGAGGAGGCAGAGAAGGGGATGAGGGAGCGCATGATGGACAAGGGAATGATGGTGAAACAGGACACGAAGAAGCCTAGCACTTTCGCAGCTTACGCTGAGTATGCGTCAGACAAACACAAGAACAAGCGTGAGTATGCTCCAAAGGGCTATTCGAAGAAGGAGAAAGAAGAGGCCGAGAGGGAACAGAACGGTAGCGAGGAGCCTTACTCAATGGGTTCGCTTCAATCGGGGCCATCTTCAAGTGATAATCCATACGCCAGCATGAGCGCCAGCGGAAATGAGAACCCTTATGGAACACATGCATCGTCGAACGGTTCGGCTAATCCATATGGAGGCACCGTTGACTCTTATGGGAGCTCCGCCAGCAACGCCTACAGCAGTAATCCATATGGCCAACAGCCACAACAACAGTCATCTCAGCGTCCGTATGACCCATATGGTAGCAATCAGATGCAAAACGCACCAGAGACTCCTAACGCATATGGTACACCTTCGAGTCATCACAGTACCTACAGCTCTTCTCGAATCCAGAATCCATCATCCCAGAAGCGCAGTGCTAATCCATATGCCTCGCAACGCTCAAGACAAGAACAACCTCAGGATGGATTCACTTTTGAGCCAGCTTTAGAGAAGACGCAGACAAACCAGTCTTCTCGCACAGAACGAACATACGTTCCAGGTCATCAACAACAACTTTTACAAGAAGAGGAAGATTTGAACGACGATCGTTACGCTGAGGAAGATTTAAACGATGACGGTTACAGAAACGACTACGCCAATGAAATTGCCCTTCAGCAAGAACAAGAAGCGGTTCACGTGGAGACTGAAGAAGAACGTTTACAGCGTGAGGAGGACGAAGACGTGGAGAAAATCAAAGGTGACATAAGATTCACCAAACAAGAGTCTGTCGCATCTACCAGAAACACATTACGTATGGCAAGAGAAGCTGAGGAGTCTGGTAAAAACACAATGGGTATCCTTGGTGCTCAAGCCGAGACGTTGTATAATACTGAGAGAAACCTGCAACTGGCAGAAGCTCAAGACAAGCTGGCCAAAGAGAAGGTTAGTCAATTACATCATTACAACAGAAGCTTGCTAAAGCCTAGCATGAAGAATCCATTCACCAAAAACGCAAGATGGAGAGCACAGGAGGAGAAGCTGAAGAATGAAAGAATTGCATACAAGGTAGAACAACAGAGACAGAGAACGGATCTGAATGCCTCTACACAGAGAGTCAAGAGTGCAATTGACGATTCTGATGGACTTAGCGAGTCTGTTGCTGACAAGTACCGTCGTGATAAGATTCGTAATGAGGCCAAGCAATACCAATTCGAGGCAGATAGTGAGGATGATGAGATGGAGAATGAGATCGGTGAGAACTTGGATGAAATTGGAAGAATTGCCGGTAGATTAAAAAGCCTGGCCGTGTCCCAAGGTCAGGAAATTGACAGACAAAACAAGTCGTTGAGAAACATTGAAGAGCAGACAGACAGATTGGATGTCAATCTACATGTCAACTCTGCCAACTTGCGCCGTGCCAAGTAGCTTAATACACTGCATTTACGTAATTTACTTAATAAGACGTTTATACTGTTATGAAATGAATAGATTCTTCTAATGTGGGGGTGGTGTATGGGTGTGAGATATCGCGCCCGCCAAAGAACAAAACCCGGTGGTAAACAAGGAAAACTCCAGCCAACTTCAACAGCTTCAGCGACTTGACTTTAACAACGTCGAAAAACCAAACGAAAATGGCTTCCCAGCAGACACAGAAGACGCCGCTGTCACATACGCTATGGTCACCGATTGACACCGTCAAGGACGTGGCAGACAGCCTGGGACTCACTGACCTCAACGACGAAGCCTCCAGGAACCTCGCAATGGACGTCGAGTACCGTATTCATGAGATTTTGGAACAGGCAGTGAAGTTCATGCGTCACTCCAAGAGACGGACGCTTACGACAACGGATGTGGAAAGAGCACTGAAAGTGTTGAACGTGGAGCCGCTTTATGGCTACGACGTTTCCAGACCACTTAACTTCAAAGAGGCGCTCGTTGGAGGCGGTCAAACTCTTTACTACTTGGACAACGAAGAAGTCGACTTTGAGAAGTTGGTGAACGAGCCATTACCAAAGGTGCCAAGGTCTACTACTTTCACTGCTCATTGGCTAGCTATTGAAGGTGTTCAGCCTGCCATTCCACAGAATCCACTAGAAAGCGAGATCAGACAGATGCTCCCATCACAGAGAGGTGCAATCTCACACATTCTTACAGAAAACTCGACTTCAGCTGCTACAAACAGTAACGTATCTACAGGCACAACGAGTGTTCTCAACAAAGACTCCGAGGTAAAACCACTCGTGAAGCACGTCTTGTCCAAAGAGTTGGAGATATACTTCAACCAAGTCGTACAGGCTCTCACGAAACAGGAAGACGACGAAGAGACCTTACACCTCAGACAAGCAGCTTTGTCGTCATTGCGTTCCGATCCGGGTTTACACCAACTGGTGCCATATTTCATCCAGTTTATTTCCGAGCAGATCACTCACAACTTGAACAACATCGCCCTTTTGTCCACAATGCTTGAGGTGATCTATTCTCTCCTGTCTAATGATAACATCTTCTTGGATCCATACATTCATGTGCTTATGCCATGTATATT
Organism: Petasospora mycetangii; assembly: GCA_003708295.3. Classification (NCBI taxonomy): domain Eukaryota; kingdom Fungi; phylum Ascomycota; class Saccharomycetes; order Phaffomycetales; family Wickerhamomycetaceae; genus Petasospora; species Petasospora mycetangii. Next base: position 204,704 of record PPNU03000016.1, on the reverse strand, counting down.
AACACTCTTACTTGCTAAACGAATTGGTACTGATGAGGAACACTTCGCAGTGCGTGATTTCGCATCGAGTTTGTTGGAACATGTTTGTCAAAACTATGGAAAGAGTTACACTACGTTGAGACCCCGTGTCACGAGAACGCTGCTCAAAGCATTCCTGGATGCTAACAAGCCAATAGGTACACTGTATGGTTCTATCATTGGATTAAGGAATTTGGGCCATGAGGTCGTCAGAATTACGATACTGGGTAATTTGAAGAACTGGAGTATGACCGTCTTGCCAAATCTCAAGCCAGAGGAAGCTGACTTGTTGGTCAACGCCATCGTAGAGACTTTGAAGAAACTCACGGACAAAGACGGCAATATGGATGTTGATGTTACAGAAGAGGAAAAACAGAAGTTGACAAATAGAGTTGGTGGTGTTATCGCTGAGGCCATCTTAAAAGACCAAGACGCTAAAAAGATTGTCGATGCCATTTTCTTTGGGGACTTGGAGAACTAAAAAGGTTAGCCTTATTTCTTACTTTGTGCATACAGAGTTGCCTTGGGTACGTGTGCTTTCAATGAAATAAATTATGAATAAAATTTATAAATGCTGTAATATGAAGTCGTGAACAGTCGTTAAATTATAGTTTCATCATGGCTTCGGATCTGGTGGCGGGACAAACAACCTTCTCTTCACATTCTTTACACCTGCGATGGACGGACTGCCCATTAGCCTGTCTGAGAAATCAATCGGATCACCCGGTCTTCTCACTGTGGACCTAATCGCAATTGGACTTTGTAGAGAAAATTGCATTGGCGTACGTTCAATGACAGGCGATGAACTGTGGATACTGTTAATCGTCCTCTCTTTGACAGAACTTTCAACCGAATTAATCAGCGTGTCTCTATTAGCTGTCTTTGAATCAGCAGGCGTTTGCATGACATCAACAATCTTGGATTTCTTCATTGGTGTAGCCTCAACTTGAGAAAAGGACTGTGCCATTTTGAGAGAAGAGGTTGTTATTCCTGAGCTCATTTTCTTACCAACTCTGTTGAAGATTTGAGACGAGGTTTTCTTGACTGGTTTTGGCTCCAGTACCGGAATGGACATATCGACTTGACGCTTGGAGAGGTTACTTGCGTTGAAAGAAGATGTACGTTTTAATGATTGAAGTTCGGAATTAGAACGAGTGAGGGACATCTTCAGCTCTGGAATATCCTTTAGTTTGAAAGATGATGACGAGCTCGTTCTCTCCAAAGTTGGCTTTTTGCTCGAGGGACCTCCAATCTGTGATGAGGACCGTTTTTTGTCTTTGCCCAATGACTTGAAAGAAGGACCTTTGATTTTCTTGATCATGTACCTGACAGTGTTTGGACACTTCTTATCGAAGAAAGGAACAACGATATAGTTCATGAACTTGGAAGCCGACATCTCACCTGAACCATTTAGTAAGTCATTAATCATAATTCTGTCGATAGTTATATCCAGCTGCTGATTGTATGTCATATTGCCATTGCCATTGTCGCCGTCATTAGGTTTTTCAAGAGAGATGGCACCAACGTTGACAACAGAGGTCAGCTTCTTCTTACCGACAAGTCTTCTCTTTTGTTTGCTTTTCTTTGTCTTGGCGGTAAACAGCTTTGCATCGTCTTTATCAGTGACATATATCAGTTCCAAGAGAATCAACATTTGTAAATGGATTTCTCTGATTTTGAAATTGTTGAGAATTGTAGTCAAACTTCTATTGGTTTCCTGGAAATTAGTGGAGTGGATGTCGAAATCAACAAGATTCAAAGATTTCTGAATGAATCTTTTTCTGTAGATCTCTTCTTTTTCAAACAACGTAGCAGAGTTTAATAGACCATTATTAGAAACGAGATGGCGAGCATCAAACTGGTCAACTTTGAGAAGAAACTGACCCAAAATACACTCAAAGGTGTTAGTGTCATCAACACAGAGCGTCTTGAGCCTGGAAAATACAGATTTTGTGAAAAATGTAAGTGGAGTGTTCAAGAGATACAGATTTTCGAAATATTTGTCTAGGAAGTAGTCGAATGGGTCGTTGATAGTGTCTTCATGATCAGATTTCTGCACTGGGGAACTGTTAATAGGCGGTACCATGGAGAGTTTGAAGTTGTTCTTGGGCTCGGTGTACAAGGAGTAGGACGAGCAGACCCACTCTTCTGGCCTGCTATTACCAAATAGTATTGGAATACCCGAGGATTTGGACTGTGAAGGTAGAGAGTTGATGTAGGTGAGGATGAAGTGGGATCTGTCTACCATTGTAACGATAGCGTGTTTGTCTCTCATGTTGTATGTGACTCTGACCATAGCGGGACCTTTTTCAAGCCGCGTGGAGAACTTATCATCACTGCAGGTAAAAACACGTGATTTGTTACTATTGATGGCAGTCGTGGGTGTGAATGCCTGTGATGTAGGCTTTGTATGTGTAATAATACTTGAGACCCGTGATAAGGCCGAAGGGACAGGGTCCAAAACCGTGAGCGTAACCTGGCTTTTGAGTGTGTCAGCCTGGATACGTACTTGGATACCTTCAACAGAGGCATCCATCTCGCAATGGAACAAACAATCAAGAGAACCTGGTATATATGAAACTTTCTTGATAGAGAGATGAGACGCGTGGGCCAAACGAGGTAGGAGAAAACCGGGGGCAGACGGCCGGAGTTGGTAAATATACGTTAATGGTTCAATGAGGAAATCTTCGATAAAGAGAAAGGTTATGCGGCACTGAACCTTTGACTGTCCGTGCTCTGATGGGACACCATTGATGGAGACTCTCTTGGGTATTATGGGGTTACGAAATTTTAAGCGTGCTTCTAAGTACTTGTTTCCAAAGCCAATCTATACTCTTTGGAATCGCTTGCCAAATATTTTGCAGCGCCTCAAATGATAGCACTGCTGGCACCCTGAGCGTACATTGAGCAGAAGCGCGCCCACTAGAAAATTCCTACTGCTTTTAACGGCTCTTTTCCGGCCCACACACACTTGGGCTCCCACCAATTTGCTCCATCGACCACAACAGGCCTCCAAAGCGCACCGGGAGAACCAGTAACGAGCTCTCTACAGCATTAAGCATTACAAATCACACGCCAGTGCTAATTGTAACAGTTGCCGCCCACACCGAGACCCAGCCAGAGCTTTTGAACTCTCACGTCGCCCCCGTTCCCGACTAGCGCTTCTCCACCTTTGCAGCCACCACGTCGAGGAAGCATCCACTCCCACTCCCGTGAATAGGAACTCAACAGCAGACTACCATCCAGTTGTTGTTTTACTGCATCAAGCTACACCGTTAACCGCCCGTTAGCTTCTTTGCAGTTGTATCTTTTCTATTCAACCTCGCTGCTCTGAGCATCACAGATCGAGAACGCAGCGTACCTTCAACAAAAACCCACCACTTCACCACACTCATAGGAGCCTTACGACCGTGTTTCGTGCCGATAACTGTGACTACCCCATCTACCAAGACATCTAGCAGACCCACTGTTCCAAGCCGTTTACGTCAACACTTTTTCAAGAAAAAGTTACTTACTGCCCCCCTGTAAGACCACGAAGGCAAGCACAAGACTCACTTGAAACCTGGAACAAACACAGACACATACCTGAAACACAATCACAGATTTTCTTTGAGTTTCTGCACACACGAGGGATAAATCATCAGCATATTCATTTAGATCAACCTAAACTACAGCATTACCATTTTTAGAATGTCAGAGAGTCACGAGCTTTCGAGCCCAGTGTCATCTTCCAAGTTGGTTCCAGCAGCTGCTCCATCAATCAGTGCTTGGGGAAAGAAGCAAGAGGTCGTTACCCCGACCACCCCAACTCAGATCAAGAAAGAGGATTGGCCAACAGTAGATGTTGTCTTGACTAAGGACTCCACTGTCGCTTCTGTTAAGGAGGCCATCAAAGAGAAGCCCAAGCCTGCGCCTTCTAAGGCAAAATCCTCCAAAGAGAAGTGGGTCCCATATGAGGCCACTATAATCTTACCAACTGGTAATAACAACCAGCAGCAGAAGAAGAAGGGTCATAGCAATGGTAACGGCAATGGCAACAAGAAGAAGCAGGGCCAGAACAGCAATAATCAGAACAATGACAAGCAGAAAAAAGATAACCATGGGAACAAGAATAATTCCAACAATCAGAATGGCCAGAAGAAGCAGGCAGATGGCAACAACCAACAGAAGAAGAAAAATAACGGCAATGCCTCAAACAAGTCTGTCAAGTCTGTCACCCAAGGAGTTGCCTCTCTCAATGTGAAGGACAAGGAAAATCAAAGATCGAGAGAGCTTGCTGTAGAGTCCTCTTTTGCTAAGTCACCATCACCAACCAATACAAATCCAGTTGTTACTACTACTACGCCGAAGAATGAGCAGGCTGAACCAGCTGCCACTCCAAAGGCTAATGACACTACTGCTCCATCAATGTCTGATGCTACTGAAACCACTGATGCTACATCACCAGGTACACCACAAGCTAATTCCCATAAGCAGAATAAAAAGCAGCACCCACAGCCACTTCAACAACAGTACAACCTGCAAATTCCACAATCCCAAGCTCCGATTCCACAGCAGTACCAGCCACAGCTAAACCAACATAGAAATTCCGATTCATTTGTTGGCGGAAACGTTAACTATTACAACAATAACAGTAACAACAATAGAGGACGCAAACATAACAAGCAGTTCGGCAATACAAGACATTCTATTGGTGGTTCAGGTTACAATGTGCCTTACGTCAATTACAACTATGGCAATTACATGCCCATGATACCCCCAAATCAGTTTGGCTACGTTCCCCAGTTCAATACGTTTGTGAAACCAAGTTCTCGTTCTCATTCGCAGTCTCCAACTAAAGCTGATCTCACTGCCACCTTGAACCCAGGTGCTCCAGTTGTCCCAGGTATTGCACCATTTGCTCCACAACCAATGATGTTCAATCCATATGAATCTGAATCCGATCCACTAACTGCTGTTGTTAACCAGTTGACTTACTACTTTTCGAATGAAAACTTGATCAAGGACTTTTATTTGAGAAGACAAATGAACTCTCAGGGCTATGTTCCATTGAAGAAGTTGATGCAATTCAACAGACTTCAACAATTGACTGGTGGCGACTATGACATGATGGTGAATGCGTTAAAGAGAGCTCCTAGCCTTGAAGTGCGCAATGACAAAGTTAGAGTTATCAATACTTGGGTCAACTGGGTCTTGCCATATGACAGCCGTGATGACGTTGGTAAAATCGAAGAAGAGACAGAGGACCAAATTAAGAGCAATGATGAAAATCAGAGTTGAATGCTTCTGATGGTCCCATAAAACTAAAAAAATTGATCCGGACTTGGCGTCCAGACATGCTGCATGATGAATGATCTATTATGAAGCTTTTGTATGGTGATTACCGTTGCTTCTCTTCAGATTGTTTTTTATTTTTACATTTGATTCACTGGTTGTTGATTTTGATGTTAATAGGTATGATTGAGTGCGTTTCTCCATGCCCATGATCATTGAAGTTTGATCATTGAATATTTTCTTTCCTTCACCAACTTTGACATTTTTGATTTTACCCTTTACTTTCGACATTTTTAGTTGATAGTGCACCCTTGATGGAACCAACATGTTCCATTGGAACACTTTCATTTCTATGACGACACGTAACCATGTGCCAATGAGTGATACCTGAGGTATTATTCGCCATGACAACATATTTTTTTGATTGGATTGTGACTTTTTTTTCTGTGTTGGAGTTTTTACTGAGCTCCACACTTTTCATTTTTTTGTAAGCAAGCTTCTGAACAGCTCATGTAAAGGCAGGTCTATCACACCTTTACCATGCGTGGTTTATGGAAGATATGACAAATACCTGTTTGTCCCGTCCGCCTTTGATGTCTCAATGAAGACATAAACAGTTGGCCAAACAGTTGGCCATACCGCGTCATAGCCGTCATGCACCGGCGGTGTTTGCTACTTGAGCACGCTTGTGCCACTCAGCAAATAAATAATATTGCTAACATTTTTTCAAAATAACAGTTGTAGTGTTGATGTATAGTCCTCCTTGTGATGCAATGGTGTGGAGTTAGGAGTTAAGGTGTTTAGGGCGCGATAAAGTACTCGAAAAAGAAGGTGTGTACTGACTACTCCGATAACATGCCCGCGTGCTTATCTCATCACAAAGGGGTGTCAAAACGGATCACAGTACACCCTCGTTTTATCTTTAAGCAACTGTGTCATAGCTTTGCTGACTGTCATCTGAGAGTACTAGGCCGTCAGGATCATTGCTATATAGGCTCACCAACACATCACATCAACCACAGGCGGAAGGCAGCCAACGCGCCTCCCGAACAGCACAACACGCACCATGTCGAGCCTCCAGTTTGTGGACACCCCGGTGCCCAAGTCGCACCTGTCACATGAGACGACGCCTCTGCTCAGTAATAGCCGAAGACCTTCTCATTTCCAGCGGCGTGCTTCTTTCCATCAGCCGTCACAGCCCATTGACGTAAAGAAGCCCGATGAGGTCTCTAAGCTCGGCACGTTTGACGGTGTCTTCATGCCCACAGCGCTAAATGTTCTTTCAATTCTTATGTTTCTTCGTTTTGGTTTTATTATTGGGCAGATGGGCTTGATCGGTACGTTCTTTCTGCTTGCCATGTCCTATGCCATTGACCTTCTCACCACTCTCAGCATTTCAGCCATCGCCACAAACGGTACAGTGAGAGGCGGGGGTGCCTACTACATGATCTCCAGGTCTCTCGGTCCCGAGTTTGGTGGATCTATTGGCCTTGTGTTTTACATTGGACAGGTGCTGAATTCCGGTATGAATGTTGTTGGTTTCATTGAACCGCTTCTCATCAATTTGGGTCAAGAGAGCGGTCTTATGGCCAGGATCTTCCCACAGGGTTACTGGTGGGAATTCACGTACTCGACAGCGCTACTACTTTTGTGCATCTGTGTTGCTCTTGTGGGGAGTCAACTGGTCTCTAAAGCAGGATTTCTTCTGTTTTTCCTACTGCTCATCTCTACACTATCGGTTCCCGTATCTGCTCTCTTTGTGAAGCCATTCGACGTGCCAGAGCTCGAATTGAGATATACCGGTCCATGTTGGGAGACTTTGAAGGGCAACATGATGCCACATTTCACCGAAGGAGCGGCTGGATCGCTTATGCTGGGGAAAGAGACATTTAACGACCTCTTTGGTATCTTCTTTCCTGCTACCGCTGGTATCTTTGCCGGTGCTAGTATGTCGGGTGATCTACGGAAACCATCCAAGTCCATTCCAAAAGGTACCCTTTGGGGTCTATTGTTGACATTCGTATGCTATTCCTTGGTAATCATATCCTTAGCTGCTTGTGTGCCGCGTGCTTTTCTTCACAAGGATGTTCAGGTTATACAAACTGTCAATTTATCTACAACCATTATCCTTATCGGAGAAGCCTCAACATCTTTGTTCTCTGTTATCGTTGGTATTGTTGGTGCTGCCAATGTTCTTCAGGCCATCGCTAAGGATGCTATCTTTCCGAAATTAGAGCTGTTTAGCGAAGTCGATTCGGCAACAGGGAACCCAATACCTGCCATTCTTTTGACATGGGCCCTTACGCAACTCTGTCTCTTTGCTAACATTAATCAGATTGCCACATTCATCACCATGGCTTTCTTAATGACATTTATAGTCACAAACTTGGCTTGTTTTCTTCTGAAAATCGCATCAGCTCCAAACTTCAGACCATCGTTCAGATACTTTGACTGGTACACTGCTCTCATGGGCCTCATTGCATGTGCAATTGCCATGTTTATTGTTGATGGTGTCTCGGCATCTCTAGTTGTAGTGTTTTTGGGCTTGCTGTTCCTCTTCATTCACTACAGTTGTCCTCCAAAACCTTGGGGTGATGTTTCACAGAGTTTGATTTATCATCAAGTGAGAAAGTATTTGCTGAGACTAAGACAGGATAATGTCAAATACTGGAGACCACAAATTCTTTTACTTGTTGACAGTCCAAGAAGCTCATGGAACCTGATACACTTCTGCAACCATCTGAAAAAAGGTGGTCTATACATTCTTGGCCATGTCATTATCACTGAAAGTTTTCAAAACAACTTCACGGAGTTCAAAAGACAGGAGAATGCATGGCTTAAGCTCCGTGATATCAGTAAAATCAAGGCATTTGTCCAAATTGGCCTTGGACCAACATTGCCATGGGGTGTAAGAAACGTTATATTAGGATCTGGTCTTGGAGGTATGAAGCCAAATATTGTTGTCATCGGGTTCTTCGATATGGAGAGACATTACCCAAAAATTGGTCGCCCAAGCCTTTCCGCCATAAAAAGGGTTAGCTCTCACACTATTGATATGGAAGAGCTCCCAACTGATAACTGTAGAAACGAGAAGCGGGTCAGCATCCAAAATTGGGTTTCACTCATTGAAGACATGTTATTAATGAGAACTAACATTGCAGTTGCTAAAGGATTTGAGGACCTGCATTTGCCAACAGGAAATGAGTCCAAACACATGAAGATGCAATTCATTGATTTATATCCAATTCAGATGTCTGCTGAGGTGTTTGACCGTAACGGAGAGAAGTCGGCCATGACTACAAACTTTGACACATATACTCTTATCCTTCAACTTGGTGCCATTTTGAGAACAGTACCCCAATGGAAGAGAACACACATACTCAGAATTGTTGTCTTTGTTGAGAATCCCGCTGATATAGACAATGAGAAAGAGAGAGTTCAACAGTTGATCGAGGTGCTCAGAATTAAGGCTAAAATATTAGTGGTTTGCTTGAAAGATTTCAAGAACTACAATACTATCGTGAAAGGCAAAAATGAGAACTTCATCGAGGTAGATAAGGCTTTGAGTGGAGATGAGTGGTGGAACGATCTCAAGAATGCTCGTTTCGGTCAAAATACTAATTCCGCAGTTATCAATGTCCCAACAATCAGTGTTTCATCTCCATACATTGTCGACAGTCTTGAAGAAAGAAGATATAATATTTCCAAGCTTCAGAAGATGGGTCTTTCTTTCAGTATGACTACGAATAATTTAGTCGACAACGGTCTCTTTCAAGGCGTGGAAAGTGACTCTGAAAGTGATGCAGAAAGTTCTTACAGTCTTTCAGATACTATGAGATCACAAGAGACCAAAAATTTCCAGGCTTTGAGATTTGCCAACGCAGAAGGTGCCAATTCCAGGGGCCTTGATAATTCCACAACTTCCCTCTTTAGTTCAAAGCTCCAGCCACGTACAGAGTCGAGCTTACACAAGGCTCGTTCCAATTCGAGCTCTATTACTGTTCCAAATATTACCAAGCCGAAGTCCAAGAAAAATCAGAGGCCAAATTTCTCATCTGAGAAGATTCCAAGATCCAAGGTTATCGATGATGCTACTGGAGACCAGCCTTCAATCATGCTGATGCCAGAAGATGGCAACAACAAAAGTTCGAATGACAGTAAGTCATATATGAAGGCACCTCTTGATGCTCCTGAGCAGGCTATTGAAGAGGAATACTCCAACGGACAACAAGCAGCAGAACTTAGCATTGACGAGCTTTCCTTTAACGACCTGCCAGCCAAGGCCCAGCATCTTATTCTTAACGACGTGATGAAGACTATGTCTGGTGGTTCTCATGTCATATTTTCAACATTGCCAGCTCCAATGGTTGGTACTCATTACAATGAGGACGACTGTAAAGAGTACATGTTCAACTTACAAACGTGGTGTGATGGACTTCCTCCTATTATGTTGATCAACTCTCAGTCCATGACTGTGACTACTGCTCTGTAATGTTCATTCATTCTCTTAAATATTCAAATTGTCTTTTAAATTTTAGTTATCGTTCCCTCCTTCTATGTAGTGGACACAACCCTTATGTAAATATTAGTTAGTTTTAACAAAAGCAAATGCAACGTAAAACTGGGCAGCCGCCTCTGATTCTTCCTTTTCAACACCAACAGATCCATCAGATCTCTTGATACCCTCGATGACATTTGGAGAAAGTCGTTTATACCATGTTGGAATGTATTCTCTGAAAAAGTCAGCAAATGATTTTTTGTATTTTAGTGTCAAGCCAAACTCATCACAAAGAGCTCTCAAATCCTCAAACTGGATGATATATTCTGGCACATTGTCAATTGCATCTTGCAAGAAGTAATTGTACATGTTTCCATATGGATTCTCAAACTCACCAGACTTCGGAGGATCTTCAGACAAAGTGACAGAGTATATGGAGTTGCCAAACTTCCTAGAACCAGGTGGCAGATGTCTTATCTTCGAGGCAATAAACTCAGAGTTTGGAATCGTACCGATGAAAGTGCCACCTGGTCTCAATGATTTCGCCACGTTTTCAATGGTCATACGAGCTTTCTGTTCAGATTCGAAGGCATAATGTAGACAGAATTGCATGGAGACAATGTCTACAGGAAACTGAACCATTGGGAAGTCTCGAAGAACAATAGGTAATGGAGTACCAAATGCATCACCGGTGACAAAAGTGACCTCGAATGGAGTATAATTTCTTTTGTAACGCCTCACAGCCTCACTGATGGATGCATTGGAGATATCGATACCATAGTACTGAGAAATTTTGGCAGATTCCCATTTTCTCAAGTCACCACCCTTACCACAGCCTAGATCCAAAACACGGTCACCCTGGTTAGCATATGTGTTGATTAAGATGTTCTTGATGACGTTGTTGAAGTTTCTGAGCTTGATGATTGGTGACAGATTTCTCTTCTCTCTCTTGGACAAGAAAGTTCTCTGGTTGTAGTGATTTCTGACAGTGGCGTCAATATTCTGGGCTTTTCTCTTAATCTCCTCATCAATGCGCCTTTGCTCGTCATCGTAACTATCTTCTTTCTCTCTTACCTCTCTTGCAAAGTAGGTCTGATGCTCAATGTCCCCTCTTCTTGAGGGCCTCTTCATCTTACGCGGAGGCTCACCAGCAGCACCATAGTATGTGTCAGTTTCTCTACTCGAGGTTGTCTCCGAGATCTTGTTGTACCCGTCATCAGACATCCAAGAAGGCTTCTTAACTACCGAGGAGCTCGAGGTGGAAGGCGTGCTCTTCTGCTCTCTAGCACCTCTCCTGGAGAGCCCCACGGGCTGTGCCTTTGCAGATGACTGTGATGCCTCAGACTCCTCAGGTTTTATTACCGTTCTCTTCTTGGCCTTGAGTCCCGACAAAGAAATAGCCACAGACGAACCCGAGGAAGAAGTACTCTCGGCCTTCTTCTCCGGTTCAATAGAGCTGGTGAGATCCTTTCCCGGAGTCTCAACTGTCTCAAGGAGCGCAGACTCGGATTTTTCAGCATGCTCTGGTGTTGCTGAGCCACTCATGGTAAAAATCGGCTGGATGTGGTAACAGAGCTGCTTATAATGTTATTGATACTGTGGTCTTAGTGGCTTGTTGGAGAGACAAAATGAGAAGTTAGACTAAAACTCTCAAGGGCTCATAATACACCCGGACACCACCGCACTCGATGGCACTTTTATATAACTACCTCTCAAGGGCAATAACTAGTTATCAAACACAGTAAAAAGACCACAAAGGCCAGAAACTAAGCACATAGAGAGGCTCAGACGGTCTATCAGGGAGCACGGAAGGTATCTGCGATGGTGGAATCAAAGCAGTCCCCAAACTGGGCGCAAAGCGGTCAACAAATAAACGTTTCAGACAGTAGGCATCTTGCTTCGACATCACAGCAAGCAGCTACTAACACAACGCCAACCCAGGTTGAAGATCCGAAGAAGCTTGAGAAGCTGCGAAAACTGGAAGCGTGGAAGAAGAAACAGGCCGAAAGAAAGAAGCAGAAGGAGCAAGAGGCCCAGGAAAAGGCTAGAGAACCTGCTGAAGTCCCTCCTCTGAAGCAGAGTGTATTGAAGACCACGACAAAGTCACCGGTAACATCCAAATTCGGTCTCAAAAAACCTGTTCTCAAGAAGAGAAGTGTTTTCGGAGCTTTCGACGATGATCAAGAGACGCCATTGAAAAAACCACGTTTCATACCGACACAAGTGCCAGATGAAGAAGTCTCAAGGGAGACATCCACACCCACCAAAGACCAAACACAAGTTTATGAGACCGATCCACTAGATGAATTCATGAGAAATCTTGATAGTGAAGATACGGAAATGACAAATGGTGAAAAGGATCTAGAGGTAGGAGAGTATTCACTTCAAGAACTGGATATAGCCGATGGTGAAAAAGTTGACGATAACTCGGAAGCTACACAGCTCTTGAAAAAGTTGAAGAACAAGAAATCAAAAGAGATACAGGCTCCAAAGTATAATCTCAAAGAGATGGAGCCATTTCCTAAGAATTTCCTTGTTGAAGTGGAGTCTATTGATCCAGATGAGGTCATAAATTTCAGAGTCATGAACAACATCTTTATCAACAACAAAAAGATCAACCCAGTGTTCAATTTTTATCATTTTGGCCTTGATGTTGATATTCTCAACGTATTGACAAACAATCTTCGGTTTAATGCCCCTACACCTATCCAGTCACAGACAATACCAAGTATTATGTCTGGTAACGACGTCATTGGTATTGGTAAAACAGGATCTGGTAAGACCATGTGTTATTTGCTTGGTATGCTGAAGCACATTAAGCAACAAAGACCCTTGGGTAAAGAAGAAACAGGCCCATTAGGGCTAATTCTTTCACCAACAAGGGAGCTGGCTGTACAAATTCAAGAGACTTGTCAAAACTTCCTCAAGAGTAACGACCTTCGATCTATCTGTTGTACGGGTGGCTCAGAATTGAAGACACAGATTAGTGAGATCAAAAAAGGTGTTCATATCATTGTTGCAACCCCTGGCCGTTTTATTGATTTATTGACTTTAAATGGTGGTAAGTTGTTAAAGACGGATCGTATCACATTTGTTACGTTGGATGAAGCTGATAGATTGTTTGATTTAGGGTTTGAACCACAGATCAAACAAATTATGAAGACAATCAGACCTGACAAACAAACAGTCTTGTTTTCTGCTACATTTCCTACAAAGCTTCAGAACTTTGCAGTCAAGTTACTCAAAAAACCTGTCATAATTGCCGTTGGTAACAAACAAGTTGTCAACGAGAACATCACCCAACTTGGTAAAGTGGTTGCCACTGAGGAAGAGAAATTCAATCACTTATTACAATTATTGGGCAAACAATCCTCTGATAAGACAATCGTATTTTGTGAGTCCCAAGTTCAGGTCAATTTCATGAATCGTCGCCTTACAAGTATGAGTTATAACCCAGTTTGCATTCATGCTGGCTTACCAGCACACGAGAGAACTGCAAACTTACAGCTATTCAAGAAATCCACAGATTCAAACATTTTGGTGTGTACGGAAGTGCTATCACGTGGACTGGATGTTCCGGAAGTGAGTATGGTCATCTTATACAATGCTGCTAGGACTTTTGCCCAATATGTTCACACTACAGGAAGAACAGCAAGAGGAAATACCAAGGGCACTGCCATCACACTCTTGATGAAGGATGAAGATCTGCAGGCGTACATCTTGTACAAGTGTATGCCTGAAGGTGACGTTCCTGAAGAGATTTTGTCATTAGCCTTATCATTTGAAAAAGAGATGAAGGCCGGTAAGAGGAAGATCACTGCTGGATTTGGTGGTAAAGGGTTGGACAACTTGGACAAACTACGTGATGACACGGAGAAGAAAGAAAGAAGTAAATACAATGAAAACGATGGGGACAAGAAAAACGCAGAAGATGAAGAAGAGGTTGAAGATAAAATCAAAGAACCAAACTTGGACATCACATATAACGTTCCAATGGCGGAGTTTGGTGCTGCAGATTTCAATGCAAAGATCAACGTCAACGACTTACCACAAGACGTTAGATGGCTGGCGACAAACAAAGTCGCATTGGCTCAAATCACTGATGATACCGGCGTTTCTATCACCCATAGAGGTAGATTCTATCCAGAGGGCCAGGATCCAAAAGAAGGAGATGAACCAAAAGTCTATCTTTTGGTTGAGTCCAGTAACGAGCAACAAGTTCATGAAGCTATTGAGTTGATGAAGAGACACATTGTCCAAGGATTGAAGAAGGCTACACAAGATAGATCTGGTAAGTTCTCCATGTGAGCATTGAATATGTGATATAACGTTAAATGAGTACATGTAGCCAAATCACCTTTGTGACTAGTCAAATACAGGCTTGGATTCAATCTCTTTGGCCTTTAGCTGTTGTTGACTATGGGCTTGTAATTTCTTAGTGCTGCTCTGAGCTCTTTCTTTGGCAAGCTTATTACCCAATGCACCATTACCATTGGCCTGTTGTTCCATTCTTTGAGCAGCTGCTCGTCTCGCGGCTTCTCTTGGGTCTTCTCTCACTTCATGTTCTCCTGGTGATGATAGCGTGTGACCGTTTGTAGTATCAACCTTGTACTTCTTTTCTTGCGTCTTCGTCGGCTTTTCTGCCTTCGAAGTGGCCTCATTGATCCGGTGACCGGTGCGCTCTGTATGGCCACCTAGTCGCTGTCCCTCACTTTCTTTACTGGTACAGGAACCCATTTTGTGTTTTTTTGTTTGAGTGTGCTTTGGACGGACTGTGAACGATATTATGGATGGTACGTTTGATGGGTTGAAGAGTCTGGTTGTGTGCTTGGTTATAGTTGGACATAATCTAAGAGTCCGGATCTTGAGATCGCGATCTTACCGTGGTGAAGCATGCCTATAAAAGTATTTCAAAAAGACAGATTTGTATTCATTAAAGCATTAGTGTAACCGTGTAATACGGATCTATGTACAGAACAGAAAGAAGTAGCCGTTGAAAAGTGTATCCCAAATTTAAAAACAAAAAAAGAGAAAGAAACAATGAAAGAGAATGTCTGTATAACAATGCCAAAAAGAGACCAACTAAAAAAAGGTAATAACCAGGCACAAAAAACACATATTAAAAGACAGATCAAGGCAGTCAGATGAACTGAGTGACTTGCATGTGTTGGAACTGTGGTACTTCAATCATGGAGGAGTCAACATTATCCAAATTACTCAAATATTGTTCCAAAATAGGATATAAGTTGACAATGTTATGCATTCTTTGGAATTGGTTTTTATCACGACAGAACCACTGATATTGCTTAAGAATCTTGGCATACAACTCAGCTCTGTCTTCATTGGATGCAAATGTAGCATCTCTTAAGGCAGCCCAATCAGCATTTGCAATATATGTAGCACCTTCAGCATCATTGTGCAAAACCAAATCATACCATGAACGTAAAATCTCTTCATCAGAAACTGATTTAATAGCACCAAGGGATTTCAAGTAGATACGACGAGAAACTTGTGTCTTTTGCAGATTGTATAAACCATAAGCGGCATAAAGAGTGTCAATTGTTGATTTGTCCTTCCAAACGGTACATTTAGAAATGATGATGTTGAAGAATGGTTCATCAATTGGTTTGATATCGTTGTAGATTGCAATTATTTCTTTTAATCTCAACAAACCAGCTTCTTTGTCCTGGGCATATTTCTCAAAGAAAATGTCAAAGAAAGTGTTGTTCAATGAAGAGGAAATACCATGATGGATGTTTCTTCCATAGAAAGTAGTAGCTTTTTCCCACATTGTGGCAACTGCATCGAAATCCTTCTCCAATACCCAAACGTTTTGGAGGAACTGTTTAACACTGTTGACATGAAGAATAAACTTATATGGCATCTCTTTGTTGATAGCCTTTTCGAAGAACGTGGTAGCAATGGTAATATCTTTACAATCACCAATGAACGCTAGGTGGACATCAATCAAGGAAGAATAAGTTTCTGTGCTTGACTGATCGCACAATTCACCGAACATAGCTAAAGCTTTTTGATTTTCACCAGCAGCCAAGCAAGTCTTGATCATACCAGATAATAAGTGTGGATGTGGGTAAGTGTGAACAGCTTTTGACTCGTTGTATAAGTTTTCCAAATCATCGAACTTGGAACCGGAGTTGTACATCAATGGTAAAAGAACACCAACAACTTTTGGTCTGAGGAAAACAGTTTTCAGATTTGTGTTTTCCATTGAGGAAGTCCAGACAGTGATTGCTTCGTTATCCAGCTTCAGCTCTTTGAGAGAAGTGAGCAAGTGCATAGCACCAGATTCATTGACTTGAACCATATCGTTCAGCATATCATTGGAGATCTCTCTCAAAGAGGACTTGATGAACTCACTCATATCATTGTGGAAGGAACGAGCATCATAATCCGGTTTCTTGGCAAGTCTTGTCAATTGGTTTCTATTGGCTCTGAGGCCTGTGTGGAGGGCATAGACAAGAAGTGAGACCAAATGAGGGTTGAAGTCAGGGGTTCCCTTGAGTTCCTCATAATACGACATAGCACGTTTCAAAGTTTCCCAAAAGAAAGGCTGTGCACTTGGCTCATCAAAATTAGTTATCTGTGATAATGTATCTCTATAGGCGCATATTTGTTTGTACCATGGCGAAGAAGAGTTCACATCAGTGCTGTTGCTCTTGTTGTTGCTGTACTTGGCCTTGTTGTTGCGCTTGCCTCTCTTGGGAGAGTTGGGAGAGACAGTTTTCTGAAGGTTGGCAACGTTCTTGATTGTGTTGGTGAAGGAGAGAGAGGAGTCGGTGCTGGTCGGTGCTGGTGGTCTTTCAATGGCGACAGAGTTGAACCGGATCGAATGGTTGATGGAGTTTCTCGCGGTGTTAACAACCTGGCCAGAGATCCTGGTCTTGAGGACCTGCTGTGTCGTGGTTCTAAACATCTGAAGTATTTTATGCCGTTTCTGCTCTTTCTTCTGTGCGGTTCTGGGTTTGTTTGAGAGCTAGCGGCTAGTGGGCGGTTAGTGGGGGCACTCGGCTTATATTATATTTGCCCACTCTTTTTTTTCTGTTGGACGTTCGCGGTGGCGACTGTGTGACTGAGTGTTTTGTGTCACGAGCTGTATCCTCTATGTTTATTTTGTGTAATTGTATCTTTGTGTAATTTCAGCTTTGTGTAACTATGTCTTCCTGTAATGATGTCTTTGTGTAGTTAACCCTATTCCCCGACCAAGATTGGGACATAGGCTACCTATTTATACTCTACTGGATCCGCCCCTCACCGGGGCGGGGAAGTTTACAATGGCTATACGAAATAGGCGACTGGTGCTCGTTTAGAAACAGCCCACAACGAGGCAAAGGACAATGAACCACCTCCATCAGGGCAGAACAGCAGTAAGCAAAAGGGGTAAACTACATCAGTGCCCAACAATATTTGTCTCGTGGTACCACTCGGTACAATCACCAGGTTACCCACGTATACACGGGCGGTGGTATGCGCACGATTGTGTCACCCTAGGTGATAATAACAAAAAAAAGAAAAAAAGAAGCTCCGATACCGGGAGTCGAACCCGGGTCTGCTCGGTGAAAGCGAACCGTGCTAGCCGTTACACTATATCGGATTTCTACATCAGTTCAAAGAAGGGTGATCCAAATACAGATGTTTGGTCTCTAACACTTGACTTAATTGTGTGATCTCTATCCTTAAAAGCTCGTAAAGCACTCTGCTCGATAATAGCATCCTCCAAGTCTTAAAACCCCTCTGTCCGAGCCTTTGACAATAATGGCCGTCGTCATAGATTTCGACTAAGCCCTTATGGACTCCGTCTGAGGCTTAATCTCATTGGCGAGTAGCTGCCATGGAGCAGTAGTCTCGGCCTCCCCAAAAACTGATCAATTAGGTCTATCAGAGGGAGATGTTTTAAGGTGTTGACGTTGGTGTGCGTTCAGAGGACGAGTAGGGGGAAGAAAGCGGCGCTCCAGGAGGTAATGGTATAGAAGAGCGTTTCGGCAATCTAGATGGTACTTGGAGTTTGAATAAGCACACTTAGAGAAGTGGAGCCTGTAGAAGTTTGATTTTTGCGAATGTTCGGTAGCAACTATGTGTAGCCACCTTCAATACAATACTTTCATTCGTAAGTCGGTCTTATGAAGGACGCAGCTTATTTAAAGCGGTATGGAGTGCAACATCTGTCATAGTGGCGTTGCACCAACCGTGTGTTACGGCCACGCACCCCAGAGCCCCACGTGAAAACAGGAACACCGCCGGCGTTTCTCTGACTTGAGCACGGGGCAACACACGAAAAGGGCGATGCAAGTGTCTTCTCTTTTATCAGCCCGTCTTTCCCGTCAGTTACCCTTGACACTGATCAATCGACCGTTGGCTAGAAGCTCCTCCACAATGACCAAAACCCCGTATGCAATCACAGACTCCAACACCCAGTCAGAGTACGATCTCCACATCGCAGACACTCTTTCTAAGAACAAGGCACATCTTGACTCATTACAGCATCCGGGATGCAAAACTGAGTTCCCTTATAAATACGGCCCTGCTCCGCTGACAGATGGGCCGATATTCTTCTTCGACATTGACAACTGCTTGTACAAACGGTCAACACGGATCCATGACTTGATGCAAGTGTATATTCATAATTATTTTGTTAGGAAGCTATCTTTAGACGATGAAGAAGCCCAGAAATTACAGACCAAGTATTACACTACCTATGGCTTGGCTATCCAGGGACTTGTCAAGTTCCACAAGATTGACGGATTGGAATACAACGAAAAAGTCGACGATGCGTTGCCATTGCAAGACATCTTGAAACCGGACGAGGAGCTAAGAAAACTACTCAAGAGTCTCAGATCAAGTGGTAAGATCGAAAGAATGTGGTTATTTACAAATGCTTACAAGAACCATGGCGAACGTTGTGTCTCGCTATTGGGCATTGGAGATATGTTTGAGGGAATGTCATTTTGCGATTACGGTAAGCATGATTTTGTTTGTAAACCCGAACCAAAAGCCTTTGAGAGGGCACTGAAAGAAGCTGGGGGCAAATCATTCTCCAACTGTTATTTCGTTGATGACAGTGCTGCTAATATTGCAACTGCTGTTAAGTTGGGATTCAAAAAGTCCATTCACTTTGTTGAAAGGGATGAGGACCTGGGATCCACACCCGAAGGTGCCATTTTGATTAGAGATATCCTCGAGTTGCCAAAGGTGCTGCCCGAGCTGTTTGAGTAGTGTCATGTGTATAGATACATCTAGAAAGTACACTCATTACACATACACAAGTACAATCAATCTCAGACTGTATCGCTTTGTCTTCCAATGACCTTTAGGCCTTGCCTTATATTTGCATCTCTCGTACACCTGTTATTACCATAACAGTCAATAACTTTCAACTGGGGGCAGTTCTTGCCAATTAATTCTAGGACAATGTCATCGACACAGCGCACAAACCCACAGTCCAGATAAGTCAGATTGGGGCATTTCATGATTTGGAACGTGATTGGAGTTAAATCTTTGATTGAGTTGATGGTCAACTCAACAAGTGTATTTCCAGAGTGGATCAACATCTCCACCACACCTTCATCAGCCAATGAGAAACATTTCCTTATATTGATTTCGTTCAGACCAAGATTAAGGTCCCAATCATGGAAGCATCCAACAAATCCTTCGCTTGTTATCTGATCCAGGTGCTGTAATGATAAAGATCTTAGACCACCACAAAATGGTCTAATACCATTGAGTAAAAACTCGTCTGTGAGACCAGAACAGCCATCTAACGTTAAACTTGTCAAGGTGTCACCATTTATGCTCAATAAGTTGATCAACAACGAATCATCAATCAGATCCTCATGATGTGGATAAGATATTTCCAGCTGTTTTAAATTTGTAAGATAAGCAGGCATTAGATCATACGAGGTTTTGTTCACAATACCATCTAATCTTGATAACTTGAGGCTTTCTATGTTTGAGCCACAGTTCTCAAGCATTAGTTTCAATGTGTCATCAAAAAATCTGTGAGTATTTGACAACTTGAAAGTCTTCAATCTTGATCCAATGGATTTGAAAAATGTTTGCCATGTTGAGTTATTGATCAGGAAAGGACCATCAAGTTCGATGCTATGTAGATGTTGTAAGTGAAGCCCAAAATAGTTCAAGTTATCGTTGTGGAATTTACCACACATCAATAGAGTTAACGATTGAATCTTAGGACAATAGGCTGCAATTTGGTTATAAGCATCTATGCTCAGGCCAGAGCAGTCCCAAAGCTCCAGCTTGGTAACCTGCGAGTCCAAGAACAACTTCAATGTGTTATCGTCCAGTGATCTGTTACGGCACAGAATCTTTGCGATCTTCTTCATATTCAAATCACCAATATCACCGAGCTCTTCAACATCGTAGATTTTCTCAGTCACTTTCTTGATAGCAAGGTCTTGTAAGGACGGCAATTTCACATCCTGACGATCCAGCAGAGCAACAGCGAGTTTCTGTCTCTTTTTTCTGGACAGCAGTTGGTTCTTCTTGATGGCACGCTCTTTATCTAGCTGGATCTTCGTGCACTCAGAGCAGAGATAGCCACCCGTTGCGCTTACTTTGGAGTAGACGTTGATGATGAACCCCTTGAAACAGCCAGCACAGGTCTCTTCTTCTCCAACAACCTTCCTCTGTTGTCTCTGCGGGCTTGCTAACTCATCATCTGAATCAGTGTATTCGTCATCCTTACCAGCAGCAGCTCTTCGTTTTCGCCTAGCTGCGATTCGAATCTCCAACTCGTCCTCTTCAGCTTCAGCTACGTCAGCTTCTTCAACAGCCTCAACACTCGGCTCAGCAGATACTCCAACACTCTCTTCAACACCATCCTCAGCGCCGTCCTCAGCGCCCAGTCGCTCAGCGTGCCGCTGTCTGATCTGCTCAGCACTGATTCCCTGCTGCCTTAAGAACTCCGTCAAGGCGCTATTGGGTCCTCTGATTGCCTGGACTGCGCCTGCTTCCTCGCCTGCTTCCTCGCCGTTCGTACTGCGGTATTTCAGTGGTCTTCTGCTCATTACTGTGTGTTTAAGACCTCTTTTAGACCTCTGCTATACCTATTGCTATACCTATTTGATGCCTATCTCTGTTTGCCACTGTGCATCGCGATGAGTGTCGCCACCGCGCTTTTAGCTTTGGGAAGTGCCACTTGGTGGAAAAAAGCCAGCGAAGAAAACAACCGAGAGTACTAAAAGCAGCACCACAAGGAGGGCAATTGCGGGCGAAAACGAAGAACATGCAAGTCATCTTCAAGGATTTCAAGAAGGAGAAGATCCCATTGGAGCTCGAACAGGACGAGACTGTGAGTGTCTTCTGAACGCGGTGGATCACGTCGTATCTGTGGAGGTGTGCCTCGTGTTGAATCAAGTGGCTGGGACTAAGACTAACGGAAAACAGGTTTTCTCTGCTAAGGAAAAGCTAGCAGCTCTGAAAGGCACTGACGCTAAGCTCATCAAGTTTGTTTATTCTGGTATGTGTCTGCTTCTGTGGCGTTGTAGCTGCAACTCGACAATTGTCCATGTTCACTAACACTCGCTCGATTATAGGTAAGGTCCTTCAGGATGACAAGACAATCGCAGACACCAAAATCAAGGCTGACGATCAAGTGATCTTTATGATTTCAAAGGCTGCAGTCAAGAAAGCAGCTGCGCCAGCGACGGCCTCTAAGTCACCTGCAACACCTGCCCAACCAACAACTACACAGACACCATCTGCTCCTCGTGCAGCAGCTACCTCCTCAACTACCCAGGACACACCCGCCCCAATTGGTACTTCTTCCGCTTCTCCAGCTTTAGCTTCACCAGCACCAGATGCAACGGTTCAGGACTTTGATGCTTCTACTTTTGCTACAGGCTCAGCCAGGGAGAAAGCCATTGCCTCTATCATGGAAATGGGCTATGAACGTCCACAAGTCGAAGCTGCTTTAAGAGCTGCTTTCAACAACCCAGATAGAGCTGTTGAATATTTATTGACAGGTTTGCCAGAGTCTGCTACACAGACAGCTGTTTCAAACTCAGAGTCTTCAGGGACCAACGTGGAGTCCGCAGAGACTGCCGACGCTGAAGATGCCGTACCATCTACAGAGACCGCACCACAAGCACTAGAAGAAGGTGACGAAGATGCTGATGCTGATGCTGATATGGAAGATGGCGATGACCTTTTTGCGGCCGCTGCTAATGCAGGTGGTTCCTCGGGTGCTGCTGGTAGCACAGGTGGCTCAGCTACAGGCTCTCTTGGACGTGGTCCAGCTGGTTTAGAAGGTCTTCGTGATGTCATTCAAAATAACCCAGAGATGCTCGAGCCTATTCTTGATCAACTTGTGGCCCAAAACCCGCAAATAGGTCCATTGATTCAACAACATCCAGAAGAATTCATCCGCATGATAATGCAAGGTCCTGGTGCTGATGAAGGTGATTTACAAGAAGGTGATGAACAGGTCCCAGAAGGTGCTATTCAAGTGACACAAGATGAACAAGATGCTATCAATAGATTGATGGAATTAGGATTTGAAAGAGATTTAGTTATTCAAGTGTATTTTGCATGTGATAAGAACGAGGAACTTGCTGCTAACATCCTTTTCAATGACCATGCTGATTGATGAGATCTTTCTATCGAGGTATCATTAATGTTCAGTTATATTGTATGTTTTATTGAGTTCGCTTCTCTTTCTTTCTTTTCTTTTTCCCTCTCTATTATTTAACTAATATATCAAAGCTCAATCTTGGAGAAATCATACACCAGTGTCAGTTTCTTCTCATCTTCACTGGATAATGGTGCATTACCGTTTCTCATAGCCACATACGACTGCATACCAGCTTCTAAGGAGGCAGTTACTTCTTTAACGTTATCACTCAAAAATAGAACTTCCTCTGGTTTCTTTCCGATATCTTTCAAAATGTTGATATAACTTGTTTTTTCAAATTTGTAACCAGATGTTGTAATATCAAAATACCCATCTAATAGTTCGTTCATGTCAAGACTTTCACCATTAAAGTCAACATGGCCAAATAGAAGTTTTTGTGCTTTGATACTTCCACTAGAGTAGATGTATACCTGCTTACCCTGTGCTTTCCAATCCTTGATAGCGACAATAGCATCTTCATACAATGGTGCCTTGATCTCACCAGAGTCATAACCGTCTTGCCATACGAGTCCTTGCAACGATTTTAGAGTTTTCTCTTTAACATCGTTTTCAACAAGACCTGTGATATACTTTTCTAATGAGTCAGCGTCCCTGGTCACATCTTCAGGGAATTGGAGCAACAAAGAAGATATTTCAGAGGAAGAAGCGTCCAATGGGTATTGCTCCTGAGAGAGTAAATGCCGGAGTTTACGCAGGAAAAAAGGGAAAAGACCTTCTTTAACAAACGTGATTGGACATACTGTGCCTTCAATGTCGAGTAAAAGTGTGGTAACTTTGGACATTTCCAGAGCTTTTTCCTACTCTGTTAAGGCAAGAAGGCCATTAAAGCTGGCTCCACGTTCTTGTTTCTCAAGTTCACGAATGGACAAGAAGCGGGCTCATAACCCAACCACATGTTGCGACACTGTCGAGTAACAAAGTGAGCATTAACTAGTGACCGTCTCTACCGCAGTTGGGTTATGGTGTAAGTAGCAAGTACTATTTTAGAGATGTGACGTAATAAAGAGTATGAATTTACCACCAAGTCGAGCCTCTTCTTCTAAGGAAACTTCCGAGACCAGCGTTTGTATCCTCTGATTCATCATGATCAGCTGACGTTTGGGCCTTTTCTGCAATAGGTTCCTCATCCGAATCATTGTCTTCTTCTTGATCAAATCTAATCTGGTACTGAAGTCCTTCCACTCCAACGTTTAGGTCTCTGGTGAACTTCATCTCATCATCAGAATCACTGAGGGGTAGATCATGATTGTTACTGGTATTTGTCTTTGGCTTTTTCATCATCGACTTATACTTCTTCAAACCTTCATCGATCTTTCTTTCGATGTGAAGCCTATGTTTAATGAACAAAATCTTTGGGAAAGTAGCCCTTTCACCGTTCTCTATCATTGCTTCCAGTCTCTTCTCAGTTGGGTCAGTTAAGATGAACCTCAAATCTAACGGATTTAGTTTTGGCCAAATAGTAACGGTACCACTAAACTTCTGCAACCAAACATTCGACCAATCTTGGTCCATGATATGTGGAAGAAGATCCAGACTTCTAATTAGTTGTAACCATTTTCTATTCTCTAGCTTGATAAAACTTTCAAGCCCAGCGCCAATAAATCCACCTCTGAGACCCGTCTTAGATCTTGAGACAGGACGTCCCACAGATCCCTTTGGTGCAAAAAAGAACAACGAGATATGAGGATTGACTTGGCTAACAATGGAAAACTTAACATTGTAGTATGTGTTAAGTGCTTCCACTGGTATATCAGTCCTTAACGACCCATCTTTATATTTAGTACCAAAACTAAAAGGAACAATCTCTTGAGTCTTTGGATCTTTCATCATCAAAACGACCGGATTTAAGATACCAGGAACAGCTGAGGATGCAAGTAGTGTAGACCAGACAACACAGTTTGGCGCAGTGATATGATTACATAGGATGACTGGAGAATGTGGATCAGCAGGAACAGTGGAAATGTTCAAAATCTTACCAGTTCTTTCATAAATCTCTTTGAATGTCATAGAGCCCATAGTGAACCAAGTCGCTTTTGTAGCCCAGTCAACAGCATCAAATCTAGCCCCGGTCTTCCACCATCGGGGTACGTATGTAGTAATTGGGTCTTCACATGCTTTGATATGAGTTGCCAGCTCCGGCTTTAACAGTTGGGAAAGTTCTTCATTTGTACGTGTTGCTGCCAGTGCAGCAACTATACCACCGCCAGATGTACCACTAATTATTGTCGGGAGAACATCATTTTCCAAAAGCGCTTTTATAACACCAAAATGGTTATACGCAAATGAAGCACCACCTGACAAACTTAATGCAGTTTTACCAAAATTTTTGTTCAAGGACTTGAAGAAAGACCTTTTTACCTCAGGAGATACAGTTGTGTCATCAATTACCATTTGTAAAGATTTCACAACTTCAGAATTATACTCCTCAACGATGAGCTTAGTGCCATAATATGTCTGTGAATAGATCAAAGGGTTTTCAGTACCAGCAAAGTTCGACTTAATACAACTTTGTAGGACTAACATTAATTCTTCAATATGTTGACCTTTCTGTAGGTCCTTGAGCTTTCGCACTGTCACATACAGTGTATCGTAGTCATAATAGTAAAACCTGTGTCGTTGCCTCCATTTTGATAGACCAAGGTAATCGTCCAGTTTCTGAGCATTAAGTTTCCATTCTGAATAGTTCTTAGAATCTCTCAAGATCTTACGGAGGCGGCCTTTCTTACCTGTCCAACGGAAAAATCTCTCATAAAGAGCAATGTATATCCTCAAGAACAAATATAACAGAGTCAAAAATGCCAACCATAACAGTATTGGGATCAAGATTGGGAACCTAAGTGCTTTGTATGACCAACTCTGGAAGTATTCATCTCTTTTTTTAGATTTCCGGTTGTGCGACTCTATTCGTCTATGCAGAGGTGCCCAGTCATTCTTGGATGTAATCATTTCTACTGGATCAACAACATTCGAAAGCTCTTGCGATCCTACGAGTCGTTGGGTAACATCGACTTGTTGCTCTGTGGTCATATGTGTGGGCAACGTCTGCTCGCCCTTCAGCGCTCGGGCAAATGCTTCGATGTCTACTAAAAGTTAGTTATCGACATTTGAGCTGTATTTTAGTGCTTACTTACCTTTCTTCTTTATGTAGTCTTTGTCCATACTGCACCGATCTCAATCAATTTGCTAAACGTGGCCTGGGGCTGATGTTAGTAGGGACTTTCACTCACGGTGCAACGTCGTGCGCGAATGCGCTTTATTCGCGGGGACTATGTCCTCTCTGGCTTATAAAACACGTTCGCGGTGGGACCCGAGTTTGCTCGGCTTTACTTGCCTTATACGTCCGTAGATTGGAGAATCGCCATGAGCCGGTGCGATACCGTTGTACGACGCCCGCTCTCTTCAAGAAGATATTTGGGTGTTTACTGGAATTTCAACCTTGTGTTTTTGACCAAAGCACACAACAAGCAGAATCACAGACAGAGAACAGTCACACAATGACAAAGATCTGCGTTGTTGGAATGGGTGGTGTAGGTACCGTCGCAGCCTACACCTTGCAATTGGGCGGTGCTGAGGTTACAGCTGTGATTCGTTCAGACTATGACGTTGTGACAACCAAAGGTTACACCATCAATTCTCCTGATTTCGGGACAATCGAAGCATGGAAACCAACAAACGTTGTTAAGACTACGAAAGAGGCAGCTGAGAAATATGGTCCATTTGATTACGTGCTTGTCACCACAAAAAATATTCCAGACCTCAATTGTGTTGAGGATATGTACGCTGAGGTCGTCTCTGAGCAAAGTGTAATTGTTCTTCAGCAGAATGGATTAGGCATTGAGAAGGCTGCATTCAAGAGGTTCCCAAAACACATTGTCTTATCTGGTGTCTCTATGATTAGTTCTGCCAATTACAACGGCGTCATCAATCAGACAGGTGGTGATTCTTTGATCGTTGGCTACTTTGATAATGGTGTTCACACTAAGGAGCAACAGATGGCCAAAGTAGAAGAGTTTGTCAAACTGTACAAGAAGGACAAAAACATTTGCATGGTCGACAAGGATGTCAAGTACACCAGATGGAGAAAACTTGTGTACAATTCTGTCTTCAACACAATTGCAACAGTGACAAACTTAGACGTGGGAAGGCTGGAAGAGTTTGGCGCTGCAGATGGATTGATCTTTCCAGCCATGGACGAGGTCATTGCCATGGCTAAGGCTGATGGTGTCACCATCGATGCTTCTGTCAAACAGCTTATGTACCACAGCGACGATGGTGACTGGTATGCTCCTTCAATGCTGGTGGACCTGCGTAAAGGTAACCAAATCGAATCTGAAGTCATCTTGGGCAACGCGTTAAGATTTGCCAGAGAAAAAGGTGTCAAAACTCCAATTTTGGATGTCATTTACGAGCTATTGAAGCTCACTCAGATGAGAATCAAAGAGCAAAGAGGTTTGATCAAGTTACCAGAAGTGAGACCTATTGAAAATGCCGATATGGTCGGTGCTAGTAGAAGCGAGTGGTGATACACCATTGAATTACAGCTTACCAACGCTCATTACCATCAATTTAGACGATACCCACACTTATTTTAATTGTGATGAACAAATAGTTACACAAACGTAGTAAACAGAGTGTTAGTTGAACAAACACCATCGCGAACACGGGTGGATGCGGGATGCGTACGCGCTAAGTTTATCAACAAGCCCGAGACTTTTCAGGAACGTTGCAATAGCGAATAACTTTAAGCCCACAAGGTGCCACGGGTTGCTATTGAGATGGTACGATCGTCTCCTGCAAAGCGCCGAACGAAAAAAGACAGCAAGAAAGAAACCTCGGTCAAGAAGAAGCCTGCCATCACAGAGCCCGACTCATCAGATTCTGAAGATGACGACCCTTTGAAGCAACTTCTTGCCAAATCATCGAGGAAGCTTTCCCTCCAGGCTCGCAAGAGACCCAGTATATTTGAAGAGAAGAATGGACGCAAAATTTATAAGCCACCGAGTCCAGACAAACCGCCAGCTTTCTTATCGCTTTCATCATTGGAGGTGTTGAAGAGAAGTGACAAACTGCACAAGGCCCATGAACATGACGACAAACAGGCTTTAAAGTTGGTTAAGGCAGAGGAGGAATTTGAAAAGATGCTAGTGGAAGGATTGGAAAGTTCGGCAATGCAGAACAAAGTGTACATTGAGTATCTGAGGAGCCATAGAAAACAGCTTAAGCTTAAGGATTACTATTTCTTTGGGAAGTCAACAACTGCTTGTGGAAAAAGCGATTTTGATCTACCAGTAGTGATGTATGCTCTCCCAGGGATCATCAAAAAGAGGCCAGAGTTCGACATCATCAATGAAACTGATGTCACAAATGTTCAGGCTGAGACCGAGAAGCTAACAAAGGGACATGTTACAATCGATTACTTGAACAAGATCCTGAAAAGTATTGGTGCTTCAACTGATGAAATTGCGATTACGGATGCTGATATGAAGCTGGATTCGTTGCAAAGACTAGATCCAGTGGAGTTGACAATGGCAAAGGTGAGTTATCTTGTCACTCAGTTGTCATGTAGCCACTATGACGAAAGTGTTACAAAAAAAATGATTGGTGTCATTGGCCGTTCTCTCATGGACACCAGAGTCTTCAAGAGCAGGTGCACGGAAATCATCAGCCTTATTCTCACCACAATCATCAACTACATAAACAAACAAAAAGACCAGGAACCTTACAGCCTCATAATCAACACATGGAAGGCTCTCACAGAAATCAAGACACTTCGTTTTAGAATCTTGGAATTAATACCCCAAACAGCAAATATACAAACACTCACCCTCCGCAGACTGTTTGCCCTATCTCTCTTGACGGAAACCCCTTCCCCATCACAATGCCTTTTGGAACCACAAGAGCTCGACATCATGATATACACTGCACTTATCAATGCTCTTGATGAGTTTCTCCAGTCTGAAGTGATCCTCACGAACGATGACTACATCACGTGGATATACAACTTTAAATCAATTCTGTTCTGTATCAAACCAGGAGACCAGAACCCGACATTGGAAGAGGTTAGACAGGCAGTGGAACTGCTGAGAGACGCTATTCCCATCAGCTTTGTGGAGGAAAAACAGGCTCTCTGTCGTTCTATGATGATGATGGTTGCTATGCTGCTAAATGATAAGGCAGTCCGTATGAAATCCGTATTTGAGTAACACATGTCTGTACACGATCTGCCATTTTGTAGTGCCAATAAGAAATCCGCGGTTAATGTCTCGGTTATTGTGGGGAATAACAGCTTCAATTTGGCTAAACGCCAAACAGTTGAAGGCTGAAGCTCACAATATAGGCGTTCGACTAGTATTACCTAATCAGAGGTGTCAAGGATGCTAGTGGTACCCAGATCATTTCTCTTATCGCTTGTTTCGCTGGTATTGGTAAGACTTTGCGCACTCAAACTACCCATCTCATGACCGATAACTAACCCAAATAGAACCACGTACCACCAGCAGCATGGCTGCTTATCGACTTTATTTTCGATATATCCACTTTCTGGATACGCAAGCTTTTTGAGTTTTGGAATCGAAAGAGCCCCTCGTCAATTGCCAAACAGAAGCTCTTGGGTGCTGAAACGTATGAGGAATGGCTGGCTGGTGCGTACTACTTGGATAGACTGACAGGCTCTGACCTCTGGCGGCATAATTTCACCAGTACGAAATATGATTATAGGCTCATATCAGAGAGACTTAAAGAGCTCAAAGAGGCAAGACAAGAAGGTGATGTGGACTTATTATTGAAACTGTTTCGTACCGGAGGATTTTTGAGGAATTTCGGTGGTATCGCTGGTAGAGAACTGTTCAATAGGTCTTATGCTGGAACAAAGATGCTAATAGAGGACTATCTGAGTGAGGTTCTAAACTGCTTACACTACTTGGATGAAACTCCTTTTACACCACACCATCTGACCTCCAACCAGCTGAAGTTAGATTTTTTTCATGATGCTAGACAGGCGTTTGGCTCAACAGCACTGGTACTACAAGGCGGTTCTCTCTTTGGACTGTGCCACATTGGGGTTGTTAAAGGTCTTTATTTCAAAGGACTACTACCAAGAATAATATCTGGAAGTGCTGTTGGCGCCGTTGTTGCCTCGCTCATTTGTACACTTACGAATGATGAGCTGGCTGAAACACTAGTGAACATCCCAGAGGCACTCTTAACTATTGACAGACTCAACACAGATGTTGACGAGAGATATGGCTCTGTAATCGAGAATGTAGTCACCAAGGGCTATTCTCAAGACATTTTGGTGTTTATGAAGTACGTCAAAGACCACATTGGTGATATGACTTTCGAAGAAGCATACATACGTACGGGGAAGATTCTCAACATCATCGTTCATCCAACAGATAAATCTACCCCTTCTTTGTTGAACTACGTGACAGTACCTAATGTTGTTATTTGGTCTGCTGTATATGCATCCATTGGGACTGGTGTTCTCTCTGATAACGTTTCGTTATACATCAAGGACTTAGAAAACAGAGTAATCCCAATGAAGTCATCATCCAGCACCCCGTGTACGTTCTTGACCCCACAAAAAGCCAATGAGCGACATAATGCAGAATCTCCATACACAAGAGTAACAGAGCTTTTCAATGTGAACAACTTCATTGTTTCTTTGGCAAGACCGTATTTGGCCCCCTTACTCGTTAATGATATCAAGCACAAGACCGGATGGAAGTTGAAGAGGGTTATTCAAAGGCTGTTTGGTATGGAACTTCAACATCGTGTTGAGCTCATGGATCGTACCGGGATGCTTTTTTCGTTTATCAAGAGATTGGCAGTGGATGAAAAGACTCCAAAAGGTGCTAGTGAAGTGACTATTGTTCCAGAACTACGTACATTAATGAGAGACTTTGGCAGAGTTTTTGATGTTCACCGAACTATGGAGAATATCCCTTACTGGATATTGGTTGGAGAGAGGAGTGTCTGGCCTGTATTGCCAGTCCTATGGACGAGATGTTCTGTGGAGTTTACACTCGATGACTTGTTCAATAGGAGAAAAAGAAGAGCCGTATGATTATCCTGATTATTTAATTGGTTACGAGTCAGTGACTGCAATGACAAAACATTATTTATTTAATCAACGGTAGAATAATTTACTTTGCTGGTCCCTAGATACTAGAAAGAGATACTCCTTTTCTAGTACAGGCAGGGGCATGTATGGAATACAGCCTTTAGATATCGTCAAAGTACCAGTTACATCTTTGGCTCTACCCGTGTCGAGTGGTCTGAGAGCTATGTTCAAGTGTGATCTATGTAGAATATGAATCAAGAAGTCAGCTGTTTTGAATTCTGGAAGAACAGGGTTGGAGACTTTGTAATCAATGAGTGGTTGATCTACTGATGAGATGATAAAGACTGCTGTTGATACCTTTTGAAGCTTGGTAATGTGTGACAAGAGTTGTGTGGGTGTAATAGCCGTTGCTGACAAGAGAAATTCGATACCGTCAACAAAAATTGTTTTCTGTGTGTATTTCTGTATCTTCAATTGAGCAACAATGGCGTCAATGGTCTTTTCTAGTGATTCAGAACCAGAGATTTTAGAGAACAGGTCACTGAACAGGTCAATAAAGTTGAACCCTTCGCCTAGTTCGACACCGCTTTTTCTGAGATCTTTCTCATAGAAACTTTGGTCATGAATGAATGAGATCAAAGTAACAGCGCTTTTCAATTGGGGTTTTTTGTGCTTCTGGTCGTGATTCAAGTGACATGTTCCATACAAGGCATCTTCGATAAGTGCGTTGACAAGCCAGCTGGCTGAAGTTCCCTGTGTGTGCGTGATGAGAGATGCTAAACGCTCTGTTTTCGATGGTATGATAGAACTGTCACTGAACAGCGCCAAATCCTGCTTCTGAGAGGTCATCTGGTGAGATCTTATTGCACGTTCACGTTGATCAATAGTGGTAAGAGCAGCTTCATTAGTTCGCGAACTTTTGATGCCCCATCAACCAAAATTTTTCACATCTTCTCATCGGCGAGTTAAGAAACTAATAAATTATCTCTATTCTGCAAAAGACTAAAAAACTATCATGTCTCTTCCATCACTCCCAGCAAACTTTGGTTCCGAGAACAGCAAGGCCCATGCCTCTTTTTCTGCACCAGTGCGCCGTCCAATTGAGCCAGTCGGTCGCTACTTCCTCGCCCACGCATCTCGTTCCCTCCGTGGCCACACCTGGTCCGAGTACGAGAAGATCGAGGCCGAAAACAATGTTAAGGTTGTCGATGAGACCAATGAGGATGCTGATTTGGGTGATGAGGAACAACCAGAGGAGTTACTCTCCCACGACCCACGTGATTGGAAAACTGCTGACTTGTACGCTGTCATGGGTCTCTCTCACTTGAGATACAAAGCCACCCCTGACCAGATTAGACGTGCACACAGAAAGCAGATCTTGAACCATCACCCAGACAAGAAGGGTGAGAAGAACTTGCATGCTGACGGATTCTTCAAGATCATCCAGAAGGCTGTTGAGACATTGAGTGACCCAGTTAAGCGTCAACAGTTTGACTCTGTTGATGAAAACGCTGAGGTTCCTCCACCACCAGCCAAGGGCAAGTACGACTTCTTTGAGGCTTGGGGTCCATTCTTCGAGGCTGAGGGTAGATTCTCCAAGAAGCAACCTGTTCCATCATTGGGCTCTTTGGAGTCTACTAAGGCCGATGTCGAGGCCTTCTACGCCTTCTTCTACAACTTCGACTCTTGGAGAACTTTCGAGTTCTTGGATGAGGACGTCCCAGATGACTCCTCTAACAGAGACCACAAGCGTTATATTGAGAGAAAGAACATTGCTGCCAGAAAGAAAGCTAAGACTGAAGACAACAAGCGTTTGAACGATCTTGTTGCTCGTGCCTTCAAAGAGGACCCACGTATGAAGTTGTTCAAAGATGCCGAGAAGAAGGAGAAGGAACGTCTCAAATGGGAGCGTGAGGCAGGTGCCCGTGCCGAGGCCGAGGCCAAGGCTAAGAAGGAGGCAGAAGAGGCAGCTGCTAAAAAGGCAGCTGAGGAAGCCGCTGCAAACGCTAAATTAGACGCTAAGAAGTCCAAGGAGGCTGCTAAGGCTGCTAAGAAGAAGAACAAAAGAGCTATCAGAAATGCTGCTAAGGACAATGACTACTTTGGTGATGCAGGTAAGGCCGAGACCATCGACGCTGATATCAATTTGATGATCGAGGCCTTTGATGACATGCAGTTGCAAGACGTTGCCACTAAGTGCACAGGCACAGATGCTGCCACTGCTAAGGCTGCGATCTCTGACATTGCTAAGGAGTTGACATCTGCCGGTAAATTACCAGCTGGTGTTTTGAAGTACTTCGCTTAGATGCCTAACTTGGTCAATTATAGATGAAGCAGGTATGCTGATCAGGGGACTCGGATGTAGAAAAGAGGTGTAGAAATAAATGTAAATTAATGCTACACCCACGACTTTGCTACCATTGGTGGAGTTACTACAAGCGGAGATACCGCATAGATTCCCTATAGTTCTTACCTTAAGAGCACCAAAGAGTTTGCGGACGTTTCAGTATTACAGTGACTATAGCCGGCACTACGTAGTATATCCGAGATCTGATCAGCCGGGCCACGCTTGCGTCCAATTGCGGCTATCGAAGAACATATACGTGTTCCACTCGAGTATGGAAACCATAATTAGGGCACGGACCAAAATGCTTATTTATGACCACAAATGAGGTACTAATTACTGCATCTCCTTGTCTGTGCCAATAAGGATCAACTCATGATTTTATAACTCCGAAAGCCCGATGCCAAGACACACTGAGATAGTCGCGATGATAACCGAGAATCCTTCTTTTTCCTGCGCAACGTATTAGACCTCAGAGATGAGAATCGTTTCATTGGTGTGTTATAGTCCTAATCCATGAGCACAGATATCTCACACCAAATCCCTAACACTGAAGTGCCCATTGCATATCATTTGAGCTCAGGCAAGGCGTTATCGGATTTTACCGGTTGCTTCGCGCCCATTCGGAGATTGTGTGTTCCCAAAAGAGTCTCTTCTCCGGTGAGAACTTTGCCATAAAAGCTCAGTCCCGAGCTACAAAAGGAGAAGAGGGTACTAATGGAAAAGGATCTTGGTGCCACTTCAACGCCATAAGATAACGTTATAATGGAGAAACGAAGTGAAGAGATACATCAGAAAGCTGCTTCGGACACCTCTTCAAATGCGGACACACAAAAACCAGTGTCTGTGCCCATGGTGACCAGAGAAGGAAATATCCTTATCAAGTTCTTCTCTAATACCTACAAACCACGCCCGGTGGTGCAAAATACAGAGTTATATCCATTCCTCACAGCTAACCTGTTCTCCCGTGTGGTTTTTCAATGGCCCTCTGACATGATCAACAGGGGTTACCTCAGACGTATTGAAGAAGAGGACCTCTATGTACTTGGTAAGGATTTGGCCGTTAAGAACATGAGTCAGACGCTGCGGGAAAGACTCTTGGTTCGTCAGGCTCAGTACTTCAAGAAGAACCCTCATGCTACTACGTATTCCAAGTGGGTGCTCATAAGAGCCCTCAATGACACTTTCTTCCAGCGCTTCTGGCTAGAATCCGGTATCACCAAAATTGTGGCCGATGTCTCGCAGGTGACTACGCCACTGGTGGTGAGGTCACTCGTTAAATTCATTCAAAACAGACAAACGGATCCAGAACCAGAATGGAAAGGTATTGTATATGCCATTGTCATCTCCATCATGCAAATGATCTCTGCATTGGCTGTTGCGAACTTTTTCCATGGTTCCATGGTCACTGGTGGGCAAGTCAAAGCAGTGCTCATGAACGTCATATACGCCAAATCGTTCAAACTCTCAACAAAAGCACGCTTTGAGTACCCTAATGGTAAAATCAATACCCTTGTGATGACAGATCTTAACAGAATTGATATGGCTGTTGGTACCTTCCATTTCATCTGGGCTTTCCCCATCTCATTCTCTATCGCAACAGTCGTGCTCTGTGTAAACTTGGGTGCATCTGGACTGATTGGTATTGCTATTGTGCTCGCCTTTATTTGCTCTATCTGGTTCGTCAACAAAAAACTCAAACAGTGGAGAATGCGTTCCGGTGTTTACATCGACAAGCGTGTCCGTGCTATCAATGAGATCATTTCCACACTTAAAATGATCAAATTCTACTGTTGGGAAAAGCCATACTATAAGAATGTTGAAGAGTACAGAGCTGAAGAGAAGAAATCTATTTTGAAGATGCAACTTCTCAAAGCCACCCTAAACACAGGTATCTCCTCCGTCACCATTATCGCCGCCATGGTGACCTTCTTAGTCATGATGCACGTTTCAGATAACTTCTCTGCTGCTGCTATCTTCTCTTCTATTACCCTTTTCAACATGCTGAGAATGCCATTGAACTTGATTCCAATGGCTACTGGTTTTGCTGTTGATGCTCTTATTGCGTTGGAAAGAGTTGCCAGCTTCCTCCAAGCTGAGGAAATCAGCGACACTATCGTAAGAGGAAACATTGAGGACTCACCGAATGCTATTGAGGTTGAGAACGCCACATTCCAGTGGGATGTCGAAGAAGATGAAGCCACGAAAACTATGAAGGCTGCTTTGACCCATAACACCTTGAAGACTGGAACAACCAATGACAAGATTGACGAAGGAGAAGATCGCAGTTTTCCAGGCTTGGTCGACCTCAACCTCTCGATCACCCGTGGCGAGCTTGTTATCGTCACTGGTTCCATTGGAACTGGTAAGTCATCTCTTCTTAATGCTATCGAAGGATCTATGCGTAAATTGGCAGGTGAGTCTAAGATTTATGGTTCATTAACATTTTGTTCGTATCCATGGGTCCA
Source organism: Petasospora mycetangii (assembly GCA_003708295.3). Taxonomy (NCBI): domain Eukaryota; kingdom Fungi; phylum Ascomycota; class Saccharomycetes; order Phaffomycetales; family Wickerhamomycetaceae; genus Petasospora; species Petasospora mycetangii. The sequence goes on along the minus strand of PPNU03000016.1, from coordinate 169,373 downwards.
GAATGCCACTATCAGAGAAAACATCACTTTTGGATTGCCATATGATGAACGGAAGTATAACAGTATCGTCCGTGCTTGTGCCCTTGATGTTGATTTGAAGGTTTTGCCAGGCGGAGATATGACGGAAGTTGGAGAGCGTGGTATCACCCTGTCTGGAGGTCAGAAGGCTCGTATAAACTTGGCAAGAGCTGTGTATGCTGACCGCGATATTATTTTACTCGATGATGTCTTGTCTGCTGTGGATGCTCGTGTTGGCAGACATATCATGAACGAGTGTATTTGTGGATTGCTTGCTACGAAAACGAGATTGTTGGCTACACATCAGTTATCTTTAATTGGTAATGCTGACAGAATCATTATATTGGATGGTTCTGGCTCCATTGATGTTGGAACTCAGGAGGAATTATTGAACAGATCTTCTGCTTTCAAGAATTTGATGGAGTACAGCAAAGAAACCGAACAAGAGACTGAAGAAGAAGAAAAGAATATCGCCGAAGAAGAAAAGGAAGTTTTGAAAAGACAGCTCACCCAACTGTCTAAAGTTGAGACAGCAAAGACTAAGCATGACTCTGATGATGAGGAAGAGTCTGAAAAGCCATCATCTTCCAATCAGGAGGCAAGATCCATGAATGGTATTGGCTTTACTCTCTACTTGAAGTACTTGTGCCTTGGTGCTGGTCGACTCAACTGGGGTATTATTCCAATTTTCTTCTTTGTGTTCTGCGTTAATGGCTTTTTACAGTTGTTCTACTCAGTGTGGTTGTCTCTCTGGCTCGGTAACCATTTCCCAAATTTGTCACAAGGTAGTCTTGAAGGTGTCTTTATTATGCTCTGTTTTGCCGCCCTTCTCTCATATGCAGTGTTATATTATATGATGGCATGGTTGAACAACAACGCGGGTTTGAGACTCTTCAACATGTCATCACAGAGATTGCTCAAGACTCCAATGTGGTTTATGGATATTACACCATTGGGTCGTATATTGAACAGATTTACCAAAGATGTTGACACAGTTGACACAGATATGATTGAACAAATGAGATTGCTTGTTTCTTCTGTGAACACTATTTGTGCCACTGTCATATTATGTGCTGTATACATTCCATACTTCCTCATTGCTGTTCCACCTGCTGGTCTTGCTTATTACCTCATCTTCTCTTATTACAAGCAATCAGCATTGGATGTCAAAAGACTAGAAGCTTCCAACAGATCCGCTGTCTTCTCTTTGTTCAACGAAACCCTTTCAGGTATGAATGTCATCAAATCTTACTCTTCAGCTGAAAGATTCATGGATAATTACGAAGTTCTCATTGATAAGATGAATTCTGCTTACTTGTTCACTTTTGCATCTCAGAGATGGTTATCTGTTAGATTGGATATTGTTTCTGCATTATTGACTGTGCTTGTCTCTCTATTGTGTGCTTGTAACGTGTTCAAGGTCAGTGGTGCATCATCCGGTTTGATGGTCGCATATATGGTTCAAACATGTGCTCTTATGTCTATTTTACTAAGATCTTTCACCCAAGTGGAAAATGACTTCAACTCTGTCGAAAGACTATTTGAGTATGCCCATGAATTACCACAAGAACCAGGCTTTGAGATGGACGAGAAGCCACGTGAGACTTGGCCTGAAAGGGGCGGTATTTCCTTTAATGATGTTTCTCTGTCTTATAGAGAAGGACTACCATTGGTGTTGAAACATGTTTCCTTTAATGTTGCGGGTGGTGAAAAAATCGGTGTTTGTGGAAGAACAGGTGCTGGTAAAAGTACTATCATGAATGCCTTGTTTCGGGTGTCACCATTAAGTTCTGGTATAATTACCATTGATGACTTGGATATTGGCAATATCGGGTTACAGGACCTGAGATCTAAGTTGTCTATCATCCCACAGGACCCAGTACTATTCCATGGTACAATCAGACAGAATTTGGATCCATTCGGAAGCTCCACTGACATGGAACTTTGGGACGCCTTAAAGAGATCTTCATTGATTGAAAAGGACGCCAGTGGCCTTGGAGAGTACACTCTGGGGACAAACATCAAGACATTGCACAAGTTCCATTTGGACCAACTTGTCGAGGACGACGGTGCCAACTTCTCACTTGGTGAACGTCAATTATTGGCCCTTGCCCGTGCCTTAGTCAGAAACAGCAAGGTGCTGATCCTCGATGAGGCCACTTCGAGTGTGGACTACGAGACAGACGCCAAGATCCAACGTACTATTGTCGAAGAGTTCGGTCACTGCACTATCTTGTGTATTGCCCATAGACTCAAGACCATCTTGAACTACGACAAAATCCTGGTTCTCGATAAAGGTGAAGTGAAAGAATTTGATACCCCAATTAATCTCTTCAAAATGGGAGGAATTTTCTCAGAGATGTGTGCCAGATCTGACATCACTTTGTCCGACTTTTAATTATTTGCATTACTATTGACCATCCGTTTAATAAATTAATTTTGAATTTCGTATCTTAAATATCTGTAGTTGCCATAGTTCTCCTTATACTATACTAAAGTGCCACATAACCGTTGAATTGGTTTGTGCCACATTGCTATCTACTGTTTGCGTCAAATTCCGGAGTCCATAACAAAGGTTTCAGCCTCTCAAAACCTGTTAGGATGCTTAAATAACACCCAAAGAACACACTGTGTCTCTGTTGCTGTATTGGTGAAAAGCGACAGACTGTACAGCTCCAGGTACGAACCACAAGTCTAAACAGCACAAGAAACCCCTCATATCAGACAGAGATTTCTATCCTTACTACGCCACCCGAGCTCATTTTCAAGAGAGTGGTGCTCAACCAGTTACAAGAGCTTCACAACGTCAATCTAACAACTCAGAAATACCAGCCCCAATGGACAGCTCCACACAGTCGGATCCTTCCACGCGCAAAGCCTCAATTTACACACTCAGACCCGATCCGCCCTTTGAGCTTTCCCCACATGAGACAGTGATCAGCGCCGCCACACAGATGGCCGACCACAGAATACACTGTGTTTTGGTGAAAGAGAACGGAAGGCTACTGGGACTGTTCACTTCGAAGGACCTGGCTTATCGCGTCATTGCGCAAGGCCTAGATCCTCATACAACAATGCTTGCGACTATCATGACACGGGAGCCGTTATGTCTACACATGGACACACCCATCACAGAGGCATTGGAAACCATGGTTCAGCGTGCTGTGAGACATTTACCCTTGCTGGATGATGATGATAATATTAAAGGTGTTATAGACATCACACGATGTTTCCATCAGGCGATGCTCAGATTGGAGAGAATCGCGTCAAATGCAAAAAAGTTGAGTGATGTGCTGAAAGACGTGGAGGAAAACTACGAGGATGTTCGTTCACTTGAGGCTGAGAAAATTGTGGAGGACGTTAAGAAGCTAGGGAGATTGATTGATGTCCCCACTTTAGATTCTGTAGTGGTGGGAAGCAAGCCACCAGTGTTCATCAGTTCCCAGTCTGATGTCTTAACAGCTTCTAAGCTAATGGTTCAACATGCGACTACAGCACTTCTTGTTGTTGATGGTACAACTGACTTTGGGAAAGTCATTGGTATTTTCACCAGCAAAGACATCAGTTTCAGAGTTTTGGCTCGTGGATATGACCCGGAAAAATGTACTGTTGCTCGTGTGTTGACTTCTAGCCCTGAGTTTGCCAAGAGCAACTTGAATGTCAGTGCTGCTTTAAGATTGATGTATCAAGGACACTTTTTAAACCTACCTGTCACAGATGTTCACACTGGAGAAATAATTGGTGTGGTAAGTGTCTTACAACTGACATACACAGCTCTGGCCCAGTTGAGTAAAAAAGATGGCTTCAAGGAAGGTTCACTACAACGGACCACATTGGAAGAAGTTTCAACAAGATTAGGCACAGATGATACACCTCCAGTCTGGGACAAGTTTTGGGATTCATTGGAGAAGTCCACTGATGAGATGCACACGTTGGAGTCTAGCGTGTCTCGCTCGCCGAAAGTTCGTTCAAGAGCAACCACACCTTCCAGCGGAACAAGACTCCCATCGCTGAATCAAATATTGATGTCGAGCTCTTCCCGCAGATCAAGTTCCTCACTACTAACCAGAAGACTTTCTGAAGGTAATGAGTCCATCTACTCGACTACGTCAAATCCCGTGAGATATTCACGTGTTCCATCTGCTGACTCCTTGAACCGTATGAGTTTTTACTTGAAACGCAAGACCGTCGTGTTCAAGATCAAAGACGAAAATAATGGCCGTACGCACAAGATTAGTATGACTATAAATAGTGGTGTATCTGTATATGACGACATCAAGTTATTTGAGTTACTAAAGTGTGAGATTTCTGACAAGATGAATATTGACGGTTTAGACGAGGCCTATGACATGTTTTATTATGATGGAGAAGGTGACATGGTTATTATTGAAGATGAGGATGATTTGGTAGAAGCCATCAACACTTTTGAGAAACTTCACACTTTCTCAAGCGTGGAGCTAATCTTAAAACCAAAGAAACACTCAAGGGGAATATTAGGTGGTATATGGGCTTTATTCAATGTGACATGGGAACTTTTAAGAAAGAGAGCAGAAAAGACAGGCTTCATCACCGGTACGTTGGCTGTGCTTAGTGTGGGTGTGCTCGTCGGATATACATTCAGCAAGAAGTTATGATATACATATAACGGACCTACATATGCTATGATTAATCTACAAATTATGCTAATTAGTTGTTTGCAGTTGAAGTACTCTAGGCTCGCAGGGTGGGTTTTAGCTAGTGATTTGCATTGCCCAGGTAACTGAACCGCTAATGGCTGGAACAATTGGTCAAAGGGAGTTATTCCGGTTATTATCATTCAAAGCCCAAAAAGGAAGGCTTCTTAGCGCATGTTCAGTTAGAAGACGGTAGCATCAGAACTTCTTCAGCTCGCTAGATAATTTTCCTGTAAAAGATATACTGGAAGGAACAACAGTTGCCCAAATCGAACCTCATGAACTCCGCTAATTCACCTTCGGTCAAGTTATATGCTGCATTTTTTGCTGCATGCGACCGGGGAAGTTGTCCCGACACTGCTAGTTTCTCGGGGCAATTTTTCCGGGAAATCCAGTAAGATCGTCCATTGTATTTGATGGAAATCCCGCTCAATAGCAATGTGGAGGACTAAATAGATATGACTACAACTGGTTGACCCTTTATCGAGGGGATATTACACCAGCTCTCCCGAATGCCGTGTTATTCCGAATTTGTGCATTGACCTCACCCACCCACAAGGCCTTCGAGATCCCCGCAAAATGGCCCAACAATGATCGCCGGGTCTTTGCGAAGGCCAATTAATGCTGAAATTGACGCCCTACTAGGGGCGGCTCAGCATGCTGGGCTGCTGCACGGTCAACGTGAGCTATATAGATCTTGTTACTACATTGGGAAAAGATCAGCGGTTAATGCGGTCAATGCGGTCACACAGGTCTCTTGAGCATAATGCTTAGACCGAGCACTCTTCCGCTACATATATAAAAAGAGACTGTCCCCTACTGACTCTGACCTACATGTTTCCTAGCTTCAGCATTGATTCATACAACATAACGTCGTAAAAATGAGATTACGTTACTCTTTGGCCCTTGCTTCCACTGCATTGGCCGCTCCAGAGGTTACAATTAACAACGGAACTGTGCAAGGTGTTCACTTAGACTCGTTTGATCAAGACATCTTCCTCGGTTTACCTTATGCACAGGCCCCTCTTGGTCCACTTAGATTTGCACCACCACAACCCTACAACGAATCATGGGAGGGTGTATTTGTCGCTGATGAGTACGGTCCAGCTTGTTGGTCGTCTGCTGGTACAGACACGGCATTAATGGAGCACTCTGAAGACTGCTTGTCAATCAATGTTGTCAGACCAGCTGGTAATTACTCTGACCTGCCTGTTGGATTTTGGATTCATGGTGGTGGTTTCTACGATGGTTCTGGATCCAGGCCAGCATACAACTTGTCCTACATTGTACAAAATGCCGTCGATATCGGTAAACCATTTATTGGTGTTTCGATAAACTATAGATTGTCCGGCTTTGGTTTCTCTTCCGCAAATGCTTTTACACAAAAAGGCTGGACGAATGTTGGCCTAAGAGACCAAATCCAGGCCATTAATTGGGCCCATGAGAACATTGGCGCTTTTGGAGGTGACCCTGAACACATCGTTATCTGGGGAGAGTCTGCCGGTGCAATTTCCGTCGGTAAGCTTCTGACCTCACAGCAATTGCCATATATCAAAGGTGCCATTATGGAGTCTGGCTCTGCTATTATGCAAGGAATTTTCGGTGCTAATAACCAAGCTTGCCAGGACGGGTTTGAGGAGCTTCTTGAGTACGTTAATTGCACTGAAGCTCTTGAAGTCATCGAGTGTTTACAGGCCGTTGATGCTGAGACGTTACAGTTCTTCTTCAACACTACCAATGGCCTTTTGACAACCAGTGAGAACTGGTTCCCAGTAGTGGATGGTGACATTATCCCAAAGTCTGGCTATCAGTCCTATGCCGATGGTGAGTTTACCAAGGTACCAATTTTGATCGGAACTAACACTGACGAGGGTAATGCTTTTGCCAACGTCAACATGACCGACTATGACAGTACTTTGGAGATCTTGAACGAGTCGTTCCCATACTTGACCAATACTTCTATCGAGCAAATTTATAACATCTATACCAACTCTTCCAACCCTGTGTCACCATTACAACCAGACTACAATCCTTATGATGATGGAAGTGTGGTTGTTAATGACATTTACCGCCGAATGGCACCATTTGTTGGTGACACATACTTCATTGCTGCAGCACGTTTTGTCGCTGAGTTCCACGCAGCTCATGGCCTCTCGACTTATAAGTACCGTCACAACATCCCAAACAAAGAGGGATATAACACATCGGCTATTATTGGTGCAACTCACTATACAGAAGTCTGCTATGTCTTTTATACAGGTCAGCAGGACCAACCATACAGATCGACTTCCGATGGTCAAAAATGGTGGGTTGATGAGCGTTCTGACGAAGTCTCTAAGACTGTTTCCGAATTATGGGCTGCCTTCATCACTGACCTGGATCCAAATGTATCTGACAACGGTATTCAATGGACTTCATACCATGAAGGGCCAAAGAATTTGGTGATTGATATCAATGGGTTGTACCAGGAGGACGATACTTTCAGAGCTGAAGGCATCGAATTTCTCAGATCGATTCACAACCAGTTTTCTATGTGAATTGCTAGCTTACCACTTGGTACACTTCTTGATAAGTCTGAAAATACTCTATAACATTCATAGAGTCCGTGAATACTCTTCAAATGAATCATCCCACTCGTTGAGCAGCGAGCAGTAGCGTGCTAGTAGCGATAATGAGAGAAGACCTCAGTGGCAGAAAAGCTGAATAACTTGGTCACGTTTCAGCGGAGCTATCAGCTTATGCATATGCCCCTCTCTACCCATTTAGAATATAGAGTGTATTGACATCCGCAAAAGAAAGGAATGTCGAAGTTTCAATCATCCCATGACCTAATCGCAGTGATTTGTATCTATTGGAAAGAGTCGCAGCTGTAACTTCGTCGCTTATATAAGCTAAGCTAAAAAATTCCGCGAATCCGCGCGCAGAAAAAAATTGTCAACAGAACAGGAGGAGCCTCGGAAGCACGCGTTTACAACGACGTTTCAACGTTACTGCCTAGCAACGAACCCCCTTCCACCACAGCGGTTTGTGACGGTACTTTTTGGTGAGCAAACTCGGTCATCAACAACTTTTCTCTGTACCAATTGAACGAGATTTGGTCCAGCTTAGCGTAATTCCGATCTGCTCTGCCACTCTGCCTGACGAGTAAGTTTAATACTTTGAACACCATCACAAAAAACGATTGCTAGATTGGTCAACCTTGACAGTGCTGTTATTAACATTTGTCTTCTGAAGATTTTGATCATTTACACATAAACTCGTCTCTTCTCACTTTATCACACTCCCGACACAACACGCACGATGTCTGCCATCACACCAGACATCAACAATGCTCTTCTTGAGCTGCTGCAAGGCCTCTCTTCTACGGACAATCACGTTCGTTCTCAAGCAGAGGAAACACTAAATGGAGTATGGACTGTGGAAGGGCGTGTCGGCATCCTTCTTCTATTCTTGTCGCAACAGGCAACCTCGGGTAGCAACCACCATGCAAATGCTTTCTCGGCCGTTATGTTCAGACGCATTGCTATCAAATCCCCACCAAAGCTCAAATCTGTAACAGAGAGAACAATCTCAAATGTGACTGTTGAAATTATCAACCAAATCCGTTCCAACTTTATCCAGGGTTTCATTTCCCCTCAAGCCAACGATGTTAGACATAAGCTTGCCGATGCCATTGCCGAACTGGCCAAGTCTGACGTTCCGGGTCAATGGGACCAGCTCTTGCCAACTTTGTTCGAGGCTACAAAGAACCAGGATCCAAGTTTCAGAGAGTCTGCATTCAGAATTTTTGCGGCTAACCCAGCTTTATTCCCATTGGACCATATGGAGCAGATTCTCCCAGTATACCAGACTGGATTCGCTGACGAGAAGGACGATGTTAGAATAGCTGCTTGTACAGCATTTGTTGCCTTTTTCCAGATCCTTCCAAAGAAGACGTGGCCTCGTGTCCAATCCCTTCTTCCAAGCTTGATGAACAGTTTACCCCGTTTTTTGGAGAATGGTAAGGATGAAGCTTTGGCCTCCGTTCTCGAGGCCCTTATTGATCTCGTTGATACCGCTCCAAAGTTGTTCAAAGAGATGTTTCCAACTATCATTGAGTTCTGTTCCGCTGTCTCAAACAACAAGGAGCTTGAATCTAGTGCTAGGCTCTCTGCTTTAGAGCTTTTGACTACCTTTTCTGAATCGTCCCCAAAGATGTGTAAGGCTAATCCAAACTACACTCAGGCAATCGTTATGATCACACTGAGCATGATGACCGAGGTCTGCCCAGATGATGACGATGCCGCTGAATGGAACGAAGCTGATAACACAGAAGATGATGAGGAAGAGGTTGAATACGATTCTGCTCGTCAGGCGTTGGACCGTGTTGCCTTGAGACTTGGTGGGGAATCCCTTGCTGGTCCACTCTTCCAAATAATTTCTCAAATGATAACTTCTGTACAGTGGAGAGACCGTCAAGCTGCCCTCATGGCTCTGTCTTCTGCTGCCGAGGGCTGTAGAGACGTTCTGATCGGTGAAATTCCAAGAATTTTGGACTTGGTTTTGCCAGCTCTTGATGATGCTCACCCAAGAGTCCAGTACGCTACATGCAACGCCCTCGGCCAAATATCAACTGACTTTGCTGACAGAATTCAACGTGAAGCTGGTAATCGTATCGTTCCAGCTCTGGTTTCCAAGTTGACCAACAACTCTGTTCCAAGAGTTCAGGCACATGCAGCTGCGGCCTTGGTCAACTTTTCTGAGAATGCTACTAAGGAGACTTTGGAGCCATACTTAGATGACCTCCTCACAAACTTGTTGACTTTACTCCAGAGTCCAAAACGTTATGTTCAAGAGCAGGTTTTGACTACTATTGCTATTGTTGCGGATGCAGCAGAAAAGAAGTTCATCAAGTATTATGATACTTTAATGCCACTGCTGATCAACGTGTTGAAAACTGACATGGGTGATGAAAACAGGCTCTTGAAGGCCAAGTGTATTGAGTGTTCCACTTTAATCGCCCTGGCAGTTGGTAAGGAGAAATTTGCTGCTCATAGCCAGGAGTTGATTCAGTTGTTTGGTTCAATTCAGCAATGTGATCTGCAAGATGACGATCCAGTTAAGCCCTATTTGGAACAAGGTTGGGGAAGACTTGCTCGTATCATTGGTAAAGAGTTCTTGCCATTTTTGCCAAGTGTCCTTCCACCACTACTAGAGGCTGCCAGAGCATCTCAAGACATCAGTTTGTTGGATGAGGATGAGGCGGAAGATTTCAATCAGAACGAAGACTGGGATGTTATTCAGCTTGGTGGTAAGCACATTGCTGTCCATACAGCTCAATTGGACGACAAGGCTGCTGCTATCGACCTGATTGCTGGGTATGCTGATATTTTGAAAGGTGATTTCTACCAGTACACCAGAGAGATCACCATTGATATTGTTCTCCCAGCCTTAGACTTCTACTTGCACGATGATGTGCGTAGAGCCGCTTCTAGTGCCTTACCATCTCTTCTCTTGACCTCTAAGGAAGCCACTGGACAAACTTCCACACAGACTCTTGAACTGTGGCAACTAATTGCTGACAAGCTTATCAAGACGCTTGGCAGTGAACCATCTCCAGATATCTTATACGCGTACTTCAACGCTTTTGCTAACTGTGTTGAGCTTATGGGTGACAATGCACTGTCTCTTGTACAGATTAAGGGATTTGCAAAGAGCACCGATGACGCCCTGCAGGAGATCTTCAATCGTGTCAAGGAGCGTGAAGGAGAGGATGATGAGTATAATGAGGATGTTGATGATGAAGACGGTGACTATACAGATGAAGAACTAGCTGATGAAATTAACAAGGTTCTTGGTGTTGTGATGAAGTCTAACAAGGGCAGTTTCCTAGAGGTCTTCAGTTCACTAGTTCCAACTGTTGCAAGTTTCATTAACGATGATAATGTGATTTTGAAACTGTTCGGTATTTGTGTTGTCTCTGATTTGGTCGAGTACACTGGCGAACAGTCGTCTGCCTTTGCTGAGTTGTTCCTAAAACAAATCCATGATGGCCTTCACCACTCTGATAGCTCCATCCGTCAAGCTGCTTCTTACACTGTTGGTATAGCGGCCCAGTATGCCCCACAGTCATACGCTGACTTCACACTCTCTTGTTTGGAACCTTTGTTTGGCATCACACAACTGCCAGATGCAAGAGAGGAACAGAACCTCACATCGACAGAGAATGCCTCTACAGCCATTTCCAAGATAATCATGGCATTTGGAGACAGAGTTCCAAACTCCGACGCTGTCATCAACAGTTGGCTTAAGACTCTTCCTATTTTGAAAGACACTGAAGCCGCTCCATTTGCATACAGATTCCTCGCCCAGCTAATCGAGTCTGGCCACCCATCCATCCAATCTCAGGTTTCGAAAGTGGTTGATGATGTGATCCAGGCACTCGTATATAGCTCCATTGCTGGTAAGAACGCCGAATCTGTGGTGATGGCTACCAAGAAGCTGTTAGCCCAGTTGCCTCAAAACGAGGCGATGGGTATGCTCCAGAGATATCCTGTTGAAACGCAGCAGGTCATTCAGAAGTGGTTCGCATGAGGGCATTTTGTCATGATATATATAGTATAGTTGTTGGTTTTTTGTGCATCATTCAATGGAATTTATTTTACTCATATGTAGAGCTTATGAGGTTGTCTATTACTCCTGGAAAATCAATATGTGAAGCGCTGGCTTATGTAATCCGGGGCGAGCGCGCATTTTTTTTCTTTTCTTGTGTCAAGATTTTTTTAACAGAAGGCATCTCTAGTGATAAAGAGGTCTTCTATTTAGCTATATACTTCGACTACGACCAATCACAGCCTTTAAATCTCAAGATGGGTCTTGCTGGTACAAAAGTTAAACAGAGATTTGGCTACGACCCGAGAAATACCAAGTGGGCCAACGACACCGATAGATTTGGGCTCAAATACCTTGAGAAACTTGGTTGGAAACAGGGCTCTGGTCTTGGTCAAGTTTCTCACGCTGTTACAACTCATGTCAAGGTGGCTATCAAGGACGACACTGTTGGTTTGGGTGCTAAACTTGCTAAGAAGCAAAAGAAGGACGAGTTCGATAGTGGAGAATGTGCTGGCCTTGATGTTTTCCAGAGAATATTGGGAAGGCTTAATGGCAAGGAAGATGAGATAAACAATGAACTCGAGTTACAGAGAAAGGAAAAGATTATCAATGGTAAGTGGGGCATGCATTTCGTAAAAGGTGATACACTACAGAGCACGTGGAATACAAAGACAAAGAAGTTTGAAGACGTGTCCAGCACTAAGAAGAGACCAAGAGACGATACTGTGGACACTTCATCAAGTGAGAGCGATGCTGAAGAAGAAGTAGCAAAGAAGAAGTCGAAAAAAGAAAAGAAGAAGGAAAAGAAGGAAAAGAGAGAGAAGAAGGAGAAGAAGGAGAAGAAGGAGAAGAAGGAGACAAAAGAGAAGAAGGAAAAGAAGAAAGAGAAGAAGGAAAAGGAGAAGATAAATAAGAAAGATAGAAAGAGCAAAGAGAAAAAGAGTAAGTCCACATCTGGTGAAGAAGTAACACGTGAAAGCATGCTCAAACCAAACGAGGCCAGAGAAGAATCACCTGCCGTCACAACGAGACTTCATGTGAGGTCCAGATGGATCAGACAGAAAAGAGCTGCCACCATGGATGCCAAGGCACTGAATGAGATTTTCATGATCTCCAGTTGATACAATATACATATCTTGAACGAAAAATTTCTACTTGTAGTATGTATATACATAAAAAAGACTTACATTTGGTGCCTGAAGCACCTTTTTACGTGCTGGAAATCAAAAGAAAACTGTCTAGATGAGGGCGAGGGCACCAACACCACCAATCATCAGGGAGATGAAACCGGTGAGCAGCATCATGTTGGAGGATTCCAATGGTGGTCTGACAAAAGAACCAGAACTCTTGGAAGTGGAGGAGCTGGATCCGGAGGCAGTGCCAGACGACTGAGAACCAGTAGCGGAGCCAGATGCCTCGGAACCGGAAGCAGTAGAACCAGAGCCAGAACCAGAACCAGAACCACCAGAGGCAGAAGCGGAGGCAGCGGAGATAATCTTGGAGCAGGATGATCCAGCAGATGTGTTACCGTTCAAGGAAGCGGATCCGTTAAAGTCACAGTCAGAACTGTGAGAGCCATTATCCTGGTAGTACTTGTTCAACAAGTAGGATAACTTGGTCTTGTCATCACAGAAGGAGTAAGCACCATATTTACCAGAGGTACCATTGGCACTGATGTCAGAGCAGTCAATCTCACCACATACAATACCGTACAAGTCGCCATAGTCCTTAGAGTCAACGTCTCCAGAAACAACACACTGGTTGGATCCAGAGATACAGTCACAAACGTCTTTATCTGGTGTTGGCGGCAGTTCTGTGGCAGCCTCCCAGGTCTTTGCTTGAGCTGGACACTCCATAGAGGTGGAGGAGGATTGTCCAGAAGAGACTGTGGCAATAGATGGACTGATCTTTGCAATCTCGGATTTCAAGTTGTTGAAGTCTGACAAAGTGGAGACATCGTCACCATCGACGGAAACCAGACCGTAATCGTTGGTCTCCTGGAAGTACATGTACACAATACCACCAGACCAAACATCAGTCATGTCATCACCATACAAAGTACCTACTTCGGTGAACTCACGTGGCTGGACTTCGTTACAACCGTACTCGGAGAAGAACAATGGGATTGACAAGTTCTTGAAATCACTTGTTCTAGCCTGGTAACCTGAAGTCTGGAAATTGGAGTCACCACACCACTCATACATGTTGATACCATAGAAGTCAACCTTTTCATCCTCATCACCACATGCAAAGTAGTCAGCCATGGCGACACGAGTGTCAGCATCATCGTTAGAGGAGTAACCAACCGGGATTGATCTGTAACCTTGGGACTTGATGTACGCTTTGGTGTCACGGACAGCAGCCTTAACAAAAGCGGAAGCATCAGTGTTTGTGGTGTTACTGGTGACCTCATTACCGGCGAAGAAACCGAGAACGTTTGTGTAATTGGAGAAGGCATCAACAGCATCGGTGTAACGCTGGTAGAGGTCCAAAGTCCACTCTGGAGAGTTTCTGTTGATGGACTCGGATGGCTCTGACAAATCGGCAATGACATAGATACCGGCATTTGCGAACATGTCCATACATTCTTTGTGAGAGACAGACGTGTTGATGGCGTAGACTCTCAAGACATTAGTACCAAGCTCAAGCAAGTAAGGCAAGTCTCTCTCACAGGCGTCGGAGTCAGCCAATGGGTCGACAAAAGAGTTGTCACTAGTGGAGTTGGCAGTGTCCTGCTGGTATGCAACACCCTTGATGTAAAACTGGGTTCCGTTGTTGGAGTAGAAGAACTTGTTACCGACAACCTCGATAGTGGCGACCTCAACGTCTGAACCCTCTGTGTCGGCATTAGCGAGCGCTGTTACTGCCAGGAAGGCCGAAGCGAGTGATTTGAACAGCTTCATGAGGGAGTGACTAGTGGGGGGGCCCTGGGTATTACTTTTCTACAGAGTCAATCTACCAGGTGGGGACTATGCGGACCCACCGGGGCAGTGACGAGCTCTTATATTCTTGGAACACCCCAACAGACACGAAACACGAGGCGTGGCCCCGTCAATCCCAAAGTGTCTCGCAACCCGGCAGTGTCTCCGTCCAGGGAATGCCAGAGCCTACAGCAACAAAAGCAACGACCATCTCTGTGTGTCCAAAAATAAGCTGGTGGGAGTCCAGGCCCAAGCGTGGCCGTACAGCGCAGTGTTTACCTTTCGGAGGGCCACCCCGTGTGCGGCCTAAGAAGCCGTGCGGGTCACGATACCCGTGGACTTGGAACAATTAGGGGGCTGTGGAGCGTGTTGATAATTATGGTGGTATTTGTGGTGGTATTTGTGAAATTATTGACTGGTATGGAGGCTGTGCTCTCTGTCATAACCCGCCAGAGATGGAACACATCCAGAAGCCCGATTGTTGATCTTCACGCATCGCTGCAGGTACCGTCAAGCGACGGCTTGGCTGCGGGGGTCGCACGCAAGAAGCAAAACGTTCTGTAAGAAGATGGTTCTTTTTGTAAACCACACTAATCGAAGTCGAGAGGTAATGGCCAGCAGTGCTAAACTCAACTCAAAGATGATCTGCTGTGATCAGAACCCCGCTAGATCAACCAATAGCCGTGTGTGGTGTTCACCCGCCCCGTTACATCATGGATCAGAAGGCTCTCATCATAATGCGGCACAACACTCCTCAATTGTCAACACGACCCACAAAACGCGTATCACTTCTCCTATACCGAACCTTGATATGTCCCGATCCAGTGATTTCCATGCCTCTTCCGGTATTTCAGACCATGTGGTGCGGTAATCGTACGCTATATTTACACCAGTCGCGTCAGATTGTAAACAAGTTAGGCTCTTGTTTCTCAAGGAAGGCGGTCCAGAACCATTACTATTTCAGGCCCATGATTATACAGCTGCAGTTCCACACGTGCCGGGGTAAGTATATAAACTGTGTGCCTTCCCCGTTCAAAGGAAGCATCACTATTTTTAACAGCCTCCCATTTACCGGATTGCACAAGATCAAAGCCTCGATTTTGACAGCATCGCTCAAGTAAATTGAGCACATTACACTACACAAGTACGTGGTTCTACGTGGTGTAACATAGTATAAACAAAAGGTATCAAAATTTTAAAAAAACAAGGGAAACTGTTAAGGATTGGCCATTTCTGTGCTTGCTTACAACAGCCGCATCTCTAAGGTATTTCTAGTTCGGTGTGAGGATTTATACCCCTCACATCCATGCGAAAGAGCTTTAAATCAAAACGGCAGAAAGACCAGTGACAGCCAACAAAGTGAAAGCAACAGTCATGAACTTTTCAGCACCTGGAACTCTAATAACACCAGCACCAGAAGAACCTGTGGATGTGGATGAAGAAGAAGCAGAGGCGGTACCGGAAGAAGCGGATTCAGTCTCTGTGGAGTCGTCGGATGCAGAACCAGTGGCCTTAGAGGTGACGGAGGCAGAGACAGTACCCATCCCGTCAGTACCAGCAGCAGACAAGGCGGAAGAACATGTAGAAGCAGTAGCAGCGCTTGAGTTGATGGAAGCGGAACCATCAAAGTCACAGGAGTCGTCAGAAGAACCGTTAGAAGTGTAGTACAAGTTCAAGACGAAGTTCATCTGCTGCTTAGAAGAACAGAAAGAGTATGCGCCATAAGAGCCGGTCGTACCGTTAGCAGAGATACCGGAACAGTCGATGTAACCACAGACAACACCGAACAAATCGGAGTAATCTTCTTCATCAACATCGTCAGAAACTACGCAAGACATAGCAGCATTCATACAAGAACACAGAGAGTCATCTGGAGTAGGTGGCAAATCAGTAGCTGCCTTCCAGTAGCTGCCAGTAGCTGGACAAGCCATAGTGGCATCAGTAGAGGAAACATCATCGGTATTAGCAGATGATGGGGCAATGGACCAGATCTCCTCAGAGTAGTAAGAGTAGTCAGCCAAAGTAGAGACTTCATCACCATCAATAGAAACCAAACCATAGTCGTTAGACTCCTGGAAATACATGTAAACAATACCACCAGACCAGACACCAGTCATGTCATCACCATACAAAGCAGCGACCTCAGTGAACTTTCTTGGGGAAACCTCGTTACAGCCATACTCGGAGAAGAAGATTGGAATGGTCATGTTTTCAAAGTCCTTTGTTCTATCCTCGTAACCAGACTCAGAGAAAGAAGAGGAACCACACCACTCGTACATGTTGATACCGTAGAAGTCGGCTCTCTCATCCTCATCACCACAGGCAAAGTAATCAGCAATAGAAACACGAGTCTCAGCGTCATCATTAGATGAGTAACCGACTGGGATGGATCTGTAACCCTGAGCCTTGATGTAGGCCTTAGTGTCACGGACAGCAGCCTTGACGAAAGCGGAAGCGTCGGTGTTGGTCTTATCATTGGTGACCTCGTTACCAGCGAAGAAACCGAGAACATTGGTGTAGTTCTGGAACTCGTCAACAATCTTGGTGTAACGTTCGTACAAAGCAACAGTCCAGGTTGGGTCAGATCTGTCAATAGACAAACCTGGCTCTGACAAGTCAGCAATAACATAGATGCCAGCATCCTGGAGCATCTGCATACAAGCTGTGTGATCCTGGGACTCGTTCAAAGCGTAAACACGGATGACGTTGGTGTTGACGTCAACAAGGTATGGAATGTCTCTGGTACAGGCATCCTCATCAGCCAATGGGTCGACAAAAGTCTCATCGGAAGTGATGTTGGCAGTGTCCTGCTGGTAGGCAATACCTCTGATGTAGAACTGTGAGCCGTTGTTGGAGTAGAAGAACTTGTTTCCCACAACCTCGATGGCTGGGAGATCTTCGGCAAAAACAGTCTTGAAGAGGCCGGCAGAAGCGGCGGCAATGGCCAGGTTCTTGAACAGCATAGCGAGCGACTGGTGTGGACGAGGCGATGGGCACTGGCAGCGTTGGCTGTTGATTGAGCGAAGCGGTTGTTATTTGTAACGGAATCCCCGGCCGTCGAATTTTATACGGGAACGTGAAAAAAAGGGCGCAGCGGCAGCCCGAGCGGATGAAATGTAAACAAACACGGGAATCGCGCCACTCCCTGATTGGGACACGCGGCGCGCCAAATGGACATCATTTGGCGCAGATTGAGGCCGCACGTCTCGCGCCAGACAAGCGCGACTACTCGGTACGGGCCATATATTATCGAAAAAGGTTTAGTGCCATGCGCTTCTCATCGCGCCAAAATGGCACAAATCAAATCAAAAGCGGTAACTCAGGAGCTAGTGCTGTCTCACTAATTCTAAGCCGGGAACGGGCTATTAAAAGACTATAAACAACCAAAAAAAGTACATTGGGCACAGCAGTTGAGATAGCTTGAGCTCTTTGTGCTTTTCTCAGTCACCAGCAACTAGGGGTTACTGTGATCGCGCAACACCTCACTCAAGCACTTTGCTTGTGTCTTGGAACCCGGGGTGACACGCGCTCGAATTAAACCCACACAAGCCTTGGTTTGCCAGCTAACGCGTCTCGCCCTCCTTCCAGCAGAATTCCGTGTCTCTTCTAGAAACGATTGTGGGGAATGAATGTCTCTCGAACAACGTGACAGCTCTACAAGGCTTCATAATACGGCATTAGGCTTAATTCGTTTAAATTATTTGGCTCCTGCCCAATCTCACACATCAACGTGCTGGAATACCATTAGTACATACGCTGACACGCGTGGAAATGTAAACATTGCGAGTTCCCCCACAGATCAGCCCTATTTAGGTGCTGACATGGTCCAACTTTTAATCATTGGTAACTCTGAATTTCAATCAAGACAAGAACTCTGCTTTAATTCCAAGGGAACCCGTCGCTGCAGCCAAGTACTAATGTCCTTTACTCAAGAAATTGTCTGTCTCGGCTTTGGGCCGCACATCTGTCATTACTTTTGACGCTCTGGATACCTATAAATAAACTATGTCTGGTACGCAGGTTCAAGAGTATCGGTATGTGCATGAGCAGTAGACATTGCATGAGCAGTAGACATATCATCGATTTATGGAAATAGATCTTTCAGCTAGAAATATCACCAACTGTGGGTGCGGAAAACTGGCAGTGTACCTGTCGTTGTTATTATTGTGGAGGTAGCATTGGCACCTGTGTCATCATTCCATTGGCCATTCGGTTGGAACAATCCATAAAGAACTGTTCCCTCAGTCATTTGTTGAAGATCTGGTATCTTGGCGTTATGTAATAAAGGCCCAGCAAAGTAGAGAACCAAGAAGCACAGCACTAATACGTAAACGACAAGATATTTGACAAATATTCTCGTTCGCTTCTTCCTCAGCTTGGTGGCGAAGTACCTCCTTTTGAACTGTGTATTTGGTGACAACCAGAACAACGCCGAAGTGTGAATCTTGTCAAACACAGGAAAAGCCAAGAAGGGCAGGTGCGCAAGAAGAATGAAATGTGCAATAATGAAGTCAACTGCGAACTGGGTCATCTCCATAGTCTTACAAAGAAGCTCCCTGAAAGGTTGAAGTGTATAGACTCCTTTTCTTCCTTCCCGTCTATACCAGAGACCTGTCCACCACATCGAGTTGAGATTGTCATCTCTCCATTCTCTTGTGAGAAGCATGGTAATACATGAAAAGATAAACTCATTGACACTGATAACACATATCAAACACGCCAAAGCTCGTGTGAAGTTCCATCCCTCCAACAGCCATATGACCTGGAAGAGTACAAGCTGTATGACAACCGCTAACGAATGGGCAACTCCAGCCATAGTATTTGCAAAATATCTCGATCTGCTGAGACTAATTTCCTCTGCTCTTGCCCTCACATTTTCTGAGCATCTATTAGTTCGTTTCCTTATTATCAGTTTGTGTAAAGAAACAAACAATCCAGTAAACGGAGAAACAACAGCAAGGGGGACAGCAATTGAAAAGACAATAAGTAGGTTTAATCCCATAGGAATGAAGACCACAAGCAACAATCTCAATACTGAATTTGTGGGCTCTGTGTTGTGAACGCCGTTTTGAGAGTTAGTAAATGTGTAGGCCATAAACGTGGCAACACACATCAAAAGAGGAACGACAAATTCTGATACAAGCAAGTCGTGAATAGTGGGCTTTCTAACTTCAATCACACTTCTCTGCTCATTTTTTGCATTTCTCTGGTACCCTGTGTATCTTGCTCTGTTCTGTCTTATAGTTCTGATCCAGGAATCTGGCCCAATAGGAGATCTTTTGGCTACATAAGCATTTCCTGTGTACATCCAGTAGAGGAAAACTCTGTAGTCAACAAAAAAGTCTTTAGTAGAGAACTGATGGGGATTGAACATAACTGGGGCAAAGCACATAGAGACCAAGCTAACCCAAAACCACAACAAAGCTGTCTGCCAGATTTCAATGCTTGAAAATAAAATCATCAAAAACATCCTGGCTCCCGTATAGATTGAAGAGGTTGTGAACCTTGAGTAAAGATAGAAAAAGGGCACCCTTTCGATGGCAAAACCTCTTCCTGTGCTGATATATCGGGCACTTCCAAGTGTGACATCTGCTAACAATGAATGAGAATAGATTTGGCAAACGAACACTTCAAAGAAAGGAGAAAGTGATGAGATATGGCGGACAAGTCGTCTTAGTGCTCTCCACATGCCACGTTCTGTTAGCTCTTGAATTGCAAGGGGAAGGAAGGCAATAAAGAAGACAATGAACACGGAAAATATGAAAATTGTAACCCAATTCAATACTGGTTGAATCATATAACAGCCAATAGGCTCTTGAAGATCTGTATAAGGGACGTCTTTGTTGTATTTGCAAAGAATGGATTCTGATGTCAATGCTCCAAGGTTCAACAAGACCACCATGAACATCTGTACAGACAACGTGATGAAGAGATTGTTGATGTGAAACCCTGGATGAGCATAGTAGAAGGAAAGGAACCTGTCAATTGGTAATTGAGTTCCCAAGTAGTAATACTCCCTAGACAAAAGCTGTTCACCCATTCCTGCCCCAATTTTTGTGGTAAAATTCAAGATAGACCCAAATCCTAGATCCCTCCCTTTTCCACATTGGTAGTAGTCACAATGTTTGATTCTTCCGCCTCTTACCAAGGCATTCATTCCCGCATATATGTCCTCATTCAAGTGTAATCCCTTCTGTGCTTTGGAGATACCACCACGCGTTGTCATGAAGATAGCGTTAAGGAAGTCAGGATGGCCATAATGTAATTTCCCTCCAATCTCGGCCAACGTGCGGGCAAATAATGTTCCAAAAGTTTGTTCCTTCCCTGCCGCAATATCTCCCAATACACCTACGTTCTCTGAGAATATGTACTCTCGAGCTCCGACAATTGCAACTGGTGACTTCTGAACTCTCAGCAGTATGACAGACTCGGACTCAGTTGCATAAGGGTTAGTGTTGGCAATATCCATCTCTTCGAATTCTTCCAAGACTGAACGAATCTTTAGACATTCTTCGAGGTAATTGTCTTGGTTTGCATCAACTACTTGAATATACTCACCACGATAGAATATTAACAGGTGATTTTGGTTGTCAGATTTTCCATCGCCTAAGATTGGGTTTCCCGAAAGTTTAATACGATACTTGGGTATTCTGTTCTGATTCTCGTCAAAACGGCAATATCCATCTGTAAGGCAAGAGTAATAAATCTTTTCGCTCTTGGGGTTGCTCGGATCAACAGCCACCTCCTCAAGATACGCCACTCCGATTTCAGGAAACGCTTTCAAAAGGAAAAGGTAATCAATTTTCTCTTGATCGCTAAACTTCATGAGCCTCTGCATTGCAATAACAATTTTGAATTTTCTGGCTGCCATGGCCTCGAGCTCTTCGTTCAAGCCATATTCATCCTCTAGATAATACTGGACCATGGCTGGATTCTCAATGCGATAAAGGAGTTTCAATGCCTTGGTATAGTTAACAAACCCAGATGCTGTGCGATACAAAGTCTGGGATCTCAAACTAGCCCAAATACGAGTTCTTAATTGAAGCTCTGGAACCGCTCTCTTGAATCCGATGCAGTAATACGGCACATCGGCGATTGTAATATCACCACGTAAAATGTTCTTTTTCGAAGACAGTTCAATTGTTATTTCGGTATTCTCTTCAATAGCTGGACCATCTGGGATAACTTGAGGTGTACAAGGAACTGCTCTCGACTCTCTGTGAATCCATTTGCGAAGTCCTTTCTGATTTTTCATGTACCTAAAGGCCTCTTCTTCAAACAGTAATGTCTCTGGACTTTTGGGATAATCTAGGAACGACTGTTCTGGATCAATGGTGTGTACTATTCCCGCTGTATCTGGGAGATCCACATCTGATATGTCCTGTGTGGCCTCTTTTCCAGAAATATTTGAAGCATTTTGACCTTGTCTCTTCTTCTTCGTAGTATCATACTTCACTGAGCCTTCTGTGTCGTAACCGTGGTACTGAGCCATAAGAATGGAATCCTTGACGAAACAAGTCCACTCTGTGGGATAAAGCTTCTTCAAATACTCCAACAATGAAATTCGGGAGTTAGAATTACTCTCACGAAGAATCTCGTGGAGCGATAAAAGGATCTTCTCGCCGTAATGTGGAATTAACACAGTGAATGTTGGCATGGTCTCTACACCGCTTGGTTCAGGTATTGGAGTTGCCATAGATTGTGCAAAGAATGAAATTCTTCTCTCGGCTTCTGACTCTGCTGGAAAGAATTCACTGGACTTGAAAGTAGAGTCGTCATTAGAAACGAAAAAACTTGGTGACTTCAAAGAAGTCTTGTACTTTGCTCCCTCCTCTGCAGGTGCCTGATGGTACATGAGTTTGTGTACGAGATCAAGAGGGAGCAAATGCTCCCTGTACATGGAAATCACAATCGCATTCCAAACTTGGGAAACCAAAATTTTTGGTTTGTACTTTATCTCCATCTCCGTGGTAGCCAAAATCTTGGAATAAACTCTTTTCGGTAATCTTGAATAGACGTTCCTCCAAGGAGTCAAGATAGACATTCCCAAGGAGAATGACAATCCCATTGAAAACAAGCAGTTGCAAATGATGTACCAAAGATATGTGTCAAGAAAGAACAAGAACAACTCAATCGAGTACATCAATATCAAGACAAAGTGGGCTTGGTGACGGCAGAGAAAAGTCCCTAAGAAGACATCACCCACACAACGTGTCATCTCGGTGAACGACAAGACTCTGATTGGATCTCTGATTGAAAGTGTCAAAAAGAAGTAAGACTCAACGAACTTAGCTGAGAACACCACCACCCAAAGCATGCTCGAAAACCAAGCCCCCCTTCCCGTGAGATTAGGAAATGAGGCAGTGAAAGTTCGGGATGCAGGTTGGCGTTTATCTTCCTTGTGTTTCTTCCTCCAGAAAACTGTCCTGCTCGCAAGTCTGGACCAATCAAACACGAATAGTTTTGTCGAGGGACAGACTGAGAGATAACCACATGTGAGGAAAGCAAAGAATAGTTGGATGTATGCAATCTTCAAGGCAGTTGATGAATGTGTTTGTAAATCAAAGTAAGTCAAAATGAATAGAGAAGGTGCAGCATTAACGATAGAGAGTAATACTAGCCAGATGAGTCTGTCATACAAATGAGGTCTCCCAGGCCATTTTGATGGAACAACATGCAACTCAACAAATGTTGCAAGTATCTGAATTACACAACAAACAAAACCTCCAAATGCAATGACGGTAATTGCGACTTGCGGAAGAGGAGGATTGTCCAAAAGTTGCTGGTAGTCTTTTGTGTAAAGTGTGGGTGAGTTGAAACTTGTGAAAAACCAGTACAAAGATATGTGAATGATCCATATCCGATTAAAGTTCGTAAGAATATGCATCCATGTTCTAGTCTCCTTGAATGTCTTATAAAGAGCACCGTTCCAATCCAGACCTTTCAATTTCTGATATCTCTGATCAATAGGCACATCCACCAATCTCTCCAATGTATCACTTTCTGGATCTCTAACTTTGATTCTCTCTATCCCCTCAGGATACCAAAAGAGCTGATTAACATCGTCGTACCCAATGATGTCTTTATGATCTCTTGTTCTTTTCCTGTATTCTCCAGTTACTTCGTCCTTCTTGTATGCTTGATCTCTCAAGAATGTATATATTGGTGTAATAATAGTGTTCAAGAAATCGAACTCTTCTACCTCTGTAAGGCCTGCTGCTTTCCAGATCTTAGATCTATAATAATCCCTAGCACACTTGAAAACAAAACAAAGAAACTCAGGTAAAAACCTGGCTTGATTGGCTTCACCCCAAATCATGAGATACAAGGCAATGTCCTCAACAAGATTTTCTACTGTCAACTTTTCCATCTTCTTTAGCCACTTGAACTCGGCAATGGCATACGGTGAGCGTAAATTATCTTCAACCTCTCCATCTGTTCTTGGTAAAGTGAAAACACCTTTTTTGAATGTCAGTTCTTTAAGCCTTGCTTTCTTCAGTTCTTCTTTAAGGTCTATGTGCTTCTCTTTTGCTGTTTTCTTATTTCTTTTGTACGCCTTACCATGTAACTTCATTTTCGAGAACCCAATTTCTTCATCCAAGTCTAATTGAGCTGCAAAGTACCACTTCCTATAGTTGCAATCATCACCACCAATGTAAGAGGCATGTAATGATATTAAGGCCATGTCCAGATGAGCTCGGCTTGCTCTCGAGTCTAACTGTGTCATGAAATGGTCAAGCATGTTCTCCATGGAAGACTTCTGGAAGCCAAAGATACCCTGTAATTTGGAAAATATCGCTGTGATCTCTTCCTTCTTGATTGGTAGATCCTCTAGGTCATCACTCCAGCTTGGATATGGATCTCTTAGTGTCAATTGGTTTGGCTCAGCAGCCTTTCTCAATCCTTTAGCCCAAGTAAGATAGTTACCGGCAATCTTATCCTTATCAAAGAATTCACGATACTTGTCTGGGTCTTTGGGGTCAAACTGGCGGCCTCGAGAAGCAGTATCGGCTTCAAATAGTGCTTCTTCCACAATACCTCCCATGTAACCACTAGCTCCAATCTGTGGTGGATCTGTAGCCGCCGGTGGTATATGTTGGATGGGTGAATCATGTCCGTCATCGACAATGTTGGCCAGTGCCTTGATCTGCTCAATGGCCTCCAGCGGTGACAGTGGCAGACGTATAGGATCACCATGGTTTTCCTTTGAGAACAGTATCAGAGTATCAGTATCATCAGGTATGCCCTTCTCGATATCATTAACCTCCTGCTTGGTCCATCTGTTTAAGAAGCTCATGCTTAAATTACTCGTGCCGCCTTGGTGGGAGAACCACTATTAATGGTATTACTAAGACGCATGTAGTTTATTTCTAAAGGTACGTATCATCTTGCTGAGCTCTAGTATAACCCGGGTGGCGTAATCCGCTTTTGTGGCAATTGACTTGTTTACCCTTTTGATGGGGAGCCGCGCTTCAGATCATAGCCTTTGTTTACATTTCTTACGTAATGATAATAACTGGTGTTCGGGTTTTAATCAGATATAGTGAGATGTGGTAAGCGCAACATGAGCATA
Organism: Petasospora mycetangii; assembly: GCA_003708295.3. NCBI lineage: Eukaryota > Fungi > Ascomycota > Saccharomycetes > Phaffomycetales > Wickerhamomycetaceae > Petasospora > Petasospora mycetangii. The sequence continues at coordinate 144,597 of PPNU03000016.1, read as the reverse complement.
GCTTAAAAAATGAACAGAACGCTCCTATTGGTCACTGTAAATATGATCTGCGATAAAAGAGTGTGTCGCCTGTCATTTGTGGCGCATATAATTTCTTACCCAACATGGATAAGATTCATGGGGTGTTCAAAGCTAGGGGGCCGACAGTAGAGGAGCCTACAGTGATATGTGATCTGTGTATTGCGGTGAATTGCATATTTCTTACGCTTGGGGCCCCTGTTTCATAATGCGACGCCTGCCTTAAAAATCAACGGGATCTCAAAATTTTCCACCGACCGGATTGTCATGCCTACGGACATTACCAAGAGGAACTTGTTCCCTCATGCGATCTTTGTCGGCGCACCGTATGCTACCTTGTGTGGTCTCGACCAGGAATGGTGAAAAAAACTTTTTAGCTTGGTGTGCGCAAAACAAAAAACCTAAGGCTCCGGAATGCTGAGATCTGGCACCCGAGTGCTCCAACAAGAACCAATTGAGTTTGTGTCTGCGAAAGCATATGTTCTGGACACATTTCACAACTAACCCCCGGTTGGCGTCTCATTTTCCCCGGTATGGGCAAGCCACAACGAATCCCGTTAAGAGATCTCAAATCTAGGGTTTTGATATGAGCCACACCGCTGCTCCGCGCAGTGCACCACAGAGCAACATCGACATCTCCGAATGCCACCCGTTCTCGTAGAGCCAGTCAAGACACCCAGACGAGCAAGGTGTTTGTGACCATAGCCGGTTTGCTCGGCCACCCCGACAACTCCTGGGCCACATCTCGCGCCACAGGTGTTTGTGTGTTTGGCTGTGCTTGTTGCTGATCTCTTTCAATTGGCTCTTGATTGTTTGTTGTTGTTTGTAGCCGAGCCCCCTCCGCAGCTCAGCGTGCAAAGAGGGACCGGACCGCCTGCGTATGAGATTCTTGCCTAGTCGCAACGACTCCTCTGCCTAGCCATCACGTACCCCCTGCCTAGCACCTTTTCCCGGTGCCGATCTCCGTGCCGTGGCCGCTGTCTTACCGTAGGTCTCCCCGCTGCCCGATTTTGCTGTTTACCAGTTTCCCGATTCGGTATGGTTTGCGCCACATATTCCCGTTGCCGCAGCAGCACTTCTCTGGGCGTCGCCTCACCCGGCAGAGGGAGCCCAATCCATGCATTTTTTTCGCCCAACTTCATTTTCCCTCCGTTACCATACACTTCCCTAAGTGGTCTTCACAGAGCTTTGATTCTATCACCAACTCCTGTTCCTTCCTTTACACAGAGTTAGCTCTATCTCCTTCTTATACCTTCTACTCCAACTCTCCCACATTCCTTTTCCTTGCTCAAATAGCTAGCTACATTCCAGTGCTAACTCAAGTAAACAACTCCCACCCCTGATGTTGTTCTCTAAGCTCTTCACCGCTGCCGCCATGGCCGGTGCTGCCATCGCTGCTCCAGCTGGTCACGTCCACAACCAGCACAAGAGAGGTGTTGTTGTCGTCACCGAGACCGAGGTCGTCGTCGTCACCGCCTCCGTTAACCAGGTTGTTGCCGGTGCCTCCACCACCTACACCTTCTCTACCGTCAACACCAACTTGGCTTCTGCTGTCTCCCAGTCCACCACTGTCACTTTGCAAAACCAGGTTGCCGGTGCTTCTACCACTTCCTACTCTGCTGCCCCAGTGGCAACTGACGCTACCTCTACATCCGTTGCTGTTGTTGAGTCTACCGCTGCTGCCACTACTTCTTCCTCTGCCGCTTCTCAGCCAACTTCTGACTCTTCTGACTTCAACGGTGGTGCTAAGGGTATTACTTACTCTCCATACACCTCCTCCGGTGCTTGTAAGTCCCTCTCTGAGGTCCAGTCTGACTTGGCTAAGTTGGACGGTTTCTCCGTCATCAGATTGTACGGTGTTGACTGTTCCCAGGTTGAGAACGTCATGCAGGCTAAGGCTGACGGCCAGAAGTTGTTCATTGGTATCTTCTACATGGACCAGATCGAGGCTGGTGTCTCCACTATTGCCTCTGCTGTTGAGAACTACGGTTCTTGGGACGATGTCTACACTGTCTCTGTTGGTAACGAATTGCTCAACTCTGGTGAGGCAACTGTCTCTCAGGTTTCCGGTTACGTCGCTACTGCTAGATCTGCTTTGAGCGCTGCTGGTTACTCTGGCCCAGTTGTCACTGTCGACACCCACATTGCCACTATTAACAACCCAGGTTTGTGTGACGTCTCTGACTACATTGCCATCAACGCCCACGCTTACTTCGACTACAACACTGTTGCTGAAGATGCCGGTGAATGGTTGCTTTTGCAGATCCAGAGAGTCTGGTCCGCTTGTGGTGGTAACAAGGAGGTTCTTGTCACTGAGACCGGTTGGCCACACCAGGGTGACACTTACGGTGTTGCCATTGCCTCTACCTCCGCTCAGGACTCTGCTATCTCTTCTATCAAGTCTACTTGTGGTGCTTCCGCTTTCTTGTTCAACGCTTACGATGACTTGTGGAAGTCTCCAGGTGCCCAGAACTGTGAACAGTACTGGGGTCTTTTCAACTAAGCTAAGGCATTTAGTTATCCTTTGTGACTCTGTCGCATATTATACCACATGCTTTTTGTCACTTTTTACTGATTCCCAATTTTTTTAGGAACTTTCTCAGGTTAACACTGGTTAATCTTCGTCTACTTTTTCCTTCTTCATACACTCCAATCCAATTTGATACCTTTATTTTGTTTCAAAGACACAAGTAGATCTAGTCTCTTGCACGACCCCTTCCATAATTTCTTCCGTTGAAACCACGCATGAACTCACCACCGCGTGCCCTAAACTCGGCAGCCTGGTCAGGAAGCCCACGATTAATAACTCTCCGGTCTGGTGATCTGGATCTCTCGTTGGAGTATGCGCGCTTTGATGCTGATCTTATATCTGGTGATCTTGATCTGGACTTGACGTAGTCTCTTCTTGGTGGGGATCTAGAACGCGACACCGAGACAGACCTACTTCTAGGACTTCTTGGGCTTCTGGTGTGCGACCTGTATCTGGACCCTGAATACGACCGTGAACGGGAGCGTGGTGAACGGGAACGAGTGGATGATCTTGACCGTGATGAAGATCCAGAGTAAGAGTAGGATCTGGATCTAGAATTGGATCTAGAATATGAAGGGCTGCGTGATCTTGATAGAGATCTTCCTCTTGACTCTTCTTGCAATCTCTTTTGTTGAATCGTATGCAATGATTCTCTCATTCTGTCCGTCAAAGCACCGAGTCCGATAGCAGTGAAGTAGTTAATGGAAAACTGGAGGTGCTTGGAGCCCTCAGTTGGGAACATACCTCTAATGTACATTTGAATGTAGTTTTCGTCCAATCGTTCTTTCAAAGCTGGAAGACCAATTTCCTCCATAATCTCTTGAAATACGAATTTTATAAATATACGACCGGAGCTAGATGTATCAGCCTCTGTGAGCTTGATTATTTCGAAAGCCTCCCATCCCAATGCATCAGATGATAACATGTGACCCCAAAATTTTGACAAATTTCTCAATGGATTTGACTCAAATCTGTGAATGGTGTTGTAATTTTCCTTGAACACAAATATGAAGGCATCAGCCCACGAGCGACTTTGTCCACAAAGTTTCTCACCGGTGACACCGAAGTACTTTGAGTAAGTCGTATCCTGGACACATGCCTTAACAATCATATCGACAACCTTGTCTTCATCTTCATGTCTTACACCCATTTTCAATATCTTATGTACAGCTTCATCGGGAGACATACTACCTTTAAGAATAAGGTATATTGTCTTTCTGAAGTTAGTTAGATTAGTCTCTGTCATGTCCTTGATCTCCATTGTAGTCTGTTCGTCGTGAGGTGAATCATGGTCTTCTGGTTGATCTTCTTTAATACTTTCTTGGACTTCGGTATTCTCACATTCATCTTCTTGATATTCTTCTACTTCATCATTACCAAGAATCTCGTGTCTTATCACAGAGTATTCATTCTCATGGGTCTCGTAGTCCGCATCAAACTTGAACACATTGAGTGTGTCTTGAGCCTTCAGCTTGTCATCAAGCCTTATCTTATGTGTGATTTGGTCGTCTTCCTCCACTAAGTCGAGCTCCTCCAAAATAACTGGGAACTCTTTGTAACCTTCTCTCCGTATCTTAAACAGTACCTCAATCATATATTGGGTTCTTTTCTGTACTTTGCCCTCTTGGAGGATCTGTCTGAGTTTCTCGAACACCTGGGAAGTAGCATTGGAGCAAACTTCAGAGAGATAGGCACCACTATTTTTCAATATCCCACAACAAATATCAACAGAGTCATCTGTTGGGTTGTTCAGCAAAAGGTGTATGATCTCCAAAAGTATAATCTCGTGGCAGACTTGTTGGTTGCAGAGTTGTGCTAGGAAAGTCGTAGAAGAGAGGCAAAGTACCTTGTTGTTACGCTTGAAAGCTTTTCTGAACTGCAACACTAGCCGGCTGAGAAGTAACTCGCCCACTTGTGGCAGCTTGGAGTTGATCACTGCCACAAGAGCAGCGTACACCGACGTGAAACCGAGCGCCTGGCTTTGTGCCTTCATGAGTGTTCTGATTAACAGTCCGAGTCCCTTGTTCAAATTGAGGCGAAACAGCTCCACAGCAATTGTCTTCAAGTTGCTTCGATTACACTTGTTGACCAGCCCATTTATACTCTTCTTCGTGCGCTCCCATTCCATCCGTTGCATCTCTTCAGAGCCTTTCTGGAAGTTGATCTGTTCAAGAAGCGCTCTCAGCTTAGCCGGTGGAACGTACGTTCCTCCAGACCGCAGCTCCATTAGGCGTTTGTACTCTTCCTCGGCAGGAACCTCTGATTGGTTCTCCTCATTCATTCTAGTGGGTCCCGTTGTCCTGGTTTTGTGCAGAAGTCGCCTCTTAGAGTCGCAAAAGACGTCACATCCACTATCGCCATCGCCTTTGTTTACAAAAGTTTTGCGGGACGTTGCCCTTACCGGGTCTTTCGGTGTGGCTGGCAAGCTCACCACTGATAGTGTTACGCTGACAATAGCAGGGCAAATTTACACAAAAGGCTTTATTTACCCCACTTGCAGTACATTTACAATCCACTCTTACCAATGGCTTTCAAGAGTGCTGTTCTGCTCTTGAATGAAATCAATGCCGTGGGCTCGTACGCACCACTCATCGAGAAGGCCGTCTCAGTGCTCTCGGAGGACGCCACTCTTGACGTTGTACTTCTGCAGAGAATCACACACCTGAATGTGCTTGACTTCGTTCTGGCTCAGACTTATACACTGGCTACTGATATAATAGAGAGAGTCGGTGCCCCACAAATCGACGTTAAAGTGCTCTTCAATGACCACTACAAAGAGCTTGAAGAGCCAGTATGGGAAGCTCTCATACTTGACACATCCGATGAGGACTATACCCTTTTTGACTACATTCTCAAGGAAGAACTAGAAATAATCAATGTCCAAAGAGCAACCGCAGAGCACGTTGCCATTCCCAAGCATGATGTTGATGAAAGTCACGAATCCATCCATGACGTCTGCGCTGTGGGTGGTACTTTTGACCATTTCCATGATGGTCACAAGATTCTACTTTCCGCATCCGCATTCCTCACACACAAGACACTCATAGTTGGTGTTACTGATGAAGAGCTTTTGAAGGATAAGAAGTATTCCGAATACCTCCAGAGCTATGACTACCGTGTCCATGTGGCAAGATCTTTCCTCAGCCACATCAAGCCCACACTCACTTTGGACCCGGTCCCAATCAAGGATGTTTGTGGTCCAACAGCCGTGATTGAAAGCATTGACGGTCTTGTTGTTAGTAGAGAAACTGTTAAAGGGGCAGAGTTTATCAACAAAGTAAGATCAGAAAGGGGAATGCACAATCTCACAGTCCATGTCATCAATGTCATTGGTGGTGAAGACGACGACGGCTTTCAAAATAAGTTAAGCAGCACACAGCTCAGAAAGGAGGAATATGACCTTGCAATTGGATCTAGAACTCACAAATGATATCTATTAGCATCAGCAAGTGACAATTTTAAATACATGAAGCGGTATGTACTACGGCGTTGAGGGTTCTGTACAGCCCTCTCTTGACGCAACCATTGAAGCCAGGAGATTTCGTATAGACCATATATATATTATATATATATATATATATATATTACGTGCCAGTATTAACATAACTAAAAACTCAAATAAAAAATAAAATCTTAAACAATTACCTGAAAGTATCATAATTACCTGATGGAAATACCACCAGTACCAGCTGCACCAGTACGACTCGTACGGTCTGGGGTATCAAGGCACAAGTAAGTGGCGTTAGGAACAATATCATACAGTTCTGCATCATCGTCCTCGATGTATTGTGCACTTCTGCGTTGGGTATCCCACACACATATTTTTACCTTAGCAAACTCTCTCTGGCCCAATCCCATCTTTTTCTGAAGCCTCAATTTGCTCTCCTTCAGACGCTCACCAGCGTAAAGAGCAAAAATGAATGAGATACCATGCATGTTTCTTGGATCTTTATAAAACTGTATCACAGGAGTCAGCGCTGAAGCGATTTCCTTTTCTGGTGTTTCGTTAGTCTCCTCATAATCATTGGCATTCTCATCGCCAGCGATACCATCATTCATGTAGAGCTCTTTCAGCAACTTTGACTCCTCTGGGAGGATAGCACCGAACACTTCTGTCTCGTCTTCTAACAAGGAAACATCAACATCCATAGAGATGATGTTTGAGAATCTGGAATCAAGACAAGACCATATGATGACCGAATCCTTGTCTTTGTCTGAGAAGCCAATCTTTGTTTGGAGCTTGTTGACAAGGTCACCAACTGTACTCTGACTGTTGATCAAGATCTCATGATCAGTGTAATGACAATATCCAGAAGGAACCCAGTGCAACTTTATACAGGACATCTGTTCAATCTCCACTAGTGGAGCATTTAATAGCTCGTATTCAAAGAGTGGAAGCGATGAATGCCATAAACTCTTTGGAATGAAACTACCAACCTGCATGTTTGAACGCATAGCAGTTCTCTGGCCACCGTAATTCACGTAAATTCTCAAATGGGTTGGATCCTTGTTAATCTTCTTACCAACTCTTTCAGCCATCTCTGAATATTGAGCTTGACTGGAAATCCACATATCAAACGTTGGATTATCCTCTGAATCCTCGGAATTTTTGTCAATGACCACAAATTCATCATCTCGGTTATGAGAAGTCAATGGCTGAACGTTGATGTGACGTCTGGTGCCCATATATATATAGTACTGCTCTGCAGATGTATAGAACGGAACGATATTGTCCTTGTTTACAATCTCCAGTAAATCACCTCCCTTCGGTGTCGACTTCTGAACAGTAATGATATCACCATTTCCCAGCTCACCCTTGTAGAAAGAAGCAGAAGGGTTAATTTTTTCAATGGACCCATTGTTCACTTCCTCCACGAATTCTAGCTCGTATTCGTCAGAGATATTAAGCACCTGTTTGATAGGGTCTGTGAGTATGTCAACAGAATCCTCCTCGTTAACATAAAAGTGAGCAACACCCTTCAATGATTGGGTCTCAGCATCAAAGTACTTCAAAAATAAGAGCAGCTTTGTAGACTGTATGAGGTTCACATCCTGGTCAACTTCAATTGCCTCAACTGGTTTGGAACTAGCAGAAACATTCTCAAATAATTCCTTAGACGGCTCTTCCAACCAGAAGTTGGCGAATAAATGCTTCTTGGAGAAGAATTTCTCATACACCTCCTCGACCGTCATATCACCAACGTTATCGAGCTTGGAGTTTGGTCTCAAAGTTTGGTTTCGTCTATAAGACATTGTCCAAAAGAAAGAATCTTTAGGATCAACTCCAGTTAACTCCTTGATTTCTGTGTACAGTTCAGAGAATTTCTTAGTCTTCAGAGCTTTGATGGTAATTGGGAAAGATTCTTTGCCATAAAGACCTTCTGGAACAACTCTGCGATCAGCAGCAAGGTCAAACCCTTCATATTTTTTAAAGATTGCATCAGTGTAAAAGTTTAGGTTCAAATAGAGATGAAGTTCCTCTAGTTCTTTACGTTTACGTGTCTCCTCTTCCAATTCATAGTCAACCATCTGAGAAATGTACTTTGGAACAGACTCGTTTGGAACATCAATCAAAATTTTGTCTATGGCAGAGCGTTTCATGTAAACTAGCATATACGCGCTTGTGTGGCGGCGGAGCCAATAGGCTTGCTTCTGGAGGTTGGTCATTTTGTATATCTGTTCGGGTGCAATTTCATCAACGCCGTAGTTTTCTTCGAAAGCCTGTCTCTTTGTGACTCTCCAAACTTTATCATCGTCAAAACGGAACCAGTTGTCTGACTTGTCTGGCCTGATCATAGCATAGTAGTGACCCGATCTTGGATCACCTTGATGCACCAAGACTCCATGAAGATCGTAGATGCATGGCTCTGCCTCTTTGTCCTCAGTTTTTGCAAGAAATGGACTCAAATCAATAGTTTCTGGAAACTCATAACGATCATTGACCTTCTTCAAATCCAAATCCGGTGATTCGAAGTCAACCTCAACTCTTTTGAGCTGAAGGTGTAAGACATCTGGCAATTCTACAAATGCAACACCTTTTTGAGCATCCTGAAGCCCGTAGTCCTGCGCAGCGTACTGATTTTCGCCCTCCAATGTCTCAACTTCAACATAGTTCTGGAAGGATTGATGCAAATTTGCCATGCCTTTAACATTCAACTGAATATCCCAAAAATCCTCCACCCTTGAAGACTCATATTCAACATTGATACACTTGATGTAACTCTTCATTTTACCAACAAAAGTCTCATTGAGCATATTTTCAACCGGAGTTTTCTTCATTCTTTCTTCAAGCTTTTCCATCAGGATTCTGTTCATCTCTTGAACATCGTGCTGTTGGAAGGCATCCGTACTGTCCCAACCGAATGACTTAGTTAACTCAGATGTATCCAAAGCTACATCGGAACATTGCAATTTGTAGAACACTTTCTGTAGTGCTAATGGAAGAGATGATTTTGGGTCTTCACCTTCTGAGGGGATTTGATAAACCGCATTTCTGAAACAATTTGTGAAGTAGTAAGACTGTAACAAAGAATTGAGGTAACAAGTGGCACCTTGATTGATGAATCCAACGTATCCTGTCTCTTTCTTAGAATCGTAGTCCAAGAAGTTATGCCACATGACACCAGTTGTGTCCTGGAGAACCTTGACAAAAGCAGTGATGTTCAACTTATCTTCGAGAAGCAGAGAAGGGGAACCATCTGCTCGTCTCTGGTACAAACTTCTCAAATCGATGAAGTTTGAAAATCCCCAATCGGTAGCTGTTTTGCAAAATCTTTGCTGTGATGTGTTGACCACATGGTTCTTTGGGTCTTTTGGGTTTGAAATAATCAATGTGAACTGAGCACAGACATGCCAATTTGGGTTCTCAAGAATCATTTCTCCAGATTCAGCATCTTCGATTTTCTTCGGTTGTGGCTCCAAGTACAAGGCTAAATTGCTATTAGCATTTCCCTTTGGGAATATAAGCATATCGAAGTCCCAACCACCCACTGAGAATACTGGACTGCGTTCCTTGTCCTCTGTAAGTGACTTGAAGTCATTGATGTGCCAAGTGTATGAACCAATCTCTTGAATCACCTCATCATCAACCGGTTGTAGGATTTTGTCTTTGATGAAGGAAAAGTCACCATAATCAACACTATTGTTCATTGTCTTATGCTTCTTCGTACCCTCTGTGGATGATGGATCGGTGATCGAAGAGTCTCTCGAAGTCGTGTTGCTGTCGGTCATGACGTTGTCCAGACTTTCGACCTCACCTGTAGGTACAGCCATTGTGATTCGCACGGTATACGTCAATGGCAGTCTAACTACCCTTAATTAAACTCAGCAAGTTTTGGTGCTAATCGCACGTGGTTTCCTGAGTGAAAGGTTAATACACTGAGCTTGTACTGTCTTAAGGCGGCAAATCAGGTACTTGATGGATACCTCGGAAAAGAAGAACTTACGGTATCTGTATGATTGATCTCGTCTAAACGCACTGTATCACCTACTGAATGGTACTCTGTGTGCAGTGACCAACTTCTTTGGGTAATGGCGCTCTGTTGCAGTGTCTGTTGTGGGGAAACGTGTAGTGGCAAGGGGATAAGCTCTCTTTTGGGTTTTTGTTAGGCGCGAAAGGGTGTTGCACTGATCAATGCGCGGAAAATCATTTTGCAATTGTGCATACAAAGCGACTCGAACCCAAGGTTTTCTCTCTCTGCCCACTCGACTACGATTTTCTGTAACAATGGCATTTGCGGGGTTGGGTAGTTACTACAGACGGAGGTGTATAATAAATAGTTGATATTAGCTGTCTCAACAGGAGACAAGACGTAGTTGAAAAGGGTTTGATCTAGTTTTGCGCCAATCAAGAAAACGAATAAATATTGAGAGAAGCTTTTTATGCACCGATCACTTCTTTTGATCCGTGACAAGCACAGCCTTACGGGTCCATTTTCTTGACCGTGTATAAGCTGTGATAGCATCTTGATATTGTGGGGCTTGCCAATAGTTGTCGTAATACACCCATCCATCTTTGTTCTTCTGTTTACAAAATTCAGTATCGATGGACCATTTTTCCTCTAGCCATTTCCAATGTTTGGAATTGAATGGGAAAGTGAACTCCTCTGGTGATGAGGTGCCTTGAAGCGCTTCATTTGTATACGTTGAGCGCTCACTTGGTAATAGTTTGTTGGACCAGCCAATACCAATCCATCGTCTTTCATGTTGCAGTATTTGAAACTGGATAATTTTTCCGTTCTTGTTCCCTGGTAAGTTGGATACATTGAGGATTCTGTAGTTGTTGTGCAAACTGGATGCGTGAGACCCAATGAAGAGTGAGAAGAGTTGACGAATCATTTGTGAGCGCCAGAGGATTCTTAAAGTGGCCTGAAACCATAAAGAGTGATATAATGCAACGATGAAAGTCGTGATAAGGATGTAAACACGCGGTTGAATGAAATACTTAATCATGATCACTTGAATGGGGGTGACAATGAAGAGGTAGCTCCAAATGCGACTCCATACTAGCTTAACACCTTTGAAGGGAGATATGAGTGTATCGAGCCGTGTCAATAAGTTCTCCAGTTCATCCAAGACTTCATCCATTGTTGGTGTAGTACGACTGACATCGACATAGACGGAGTTGACATAGTAGTTGATGAAGCAATAGCACGTCAACAAAGCTAACGGCCAGAACAAGTAAACAACTTTGTAATACATAATGCATGACAAGAACACTGACCAGTAGAACCCATTTAGAGTGGCATCACGCGTATGCCAGGTAAAAAAGTCTAGCGTGCTGTTTGCAAGGACGAAAAGTGGGAAGGACCTGTTCAAAATGGAAGCGATGAGTGGATTGGTGGCATTGAGAGAGCTCGCACGACGCGGCGTAGGCCGAGGTGTAAAGTGTGCAAATATCACAGTGTCGGAGGACATCTCGTCAAAACGTATCCCGCAGCTTTGTTGGGAGTCCAATGTAATTTAAGCCCTCCCGGCTTGGAGGTTAGAGGAAGTTAATATTGTACAATTGATAGTGGCACGCGCCTCGCCCATTTAAGGTGTCCAGGTGTTAGCACATAACTCCAAGTCTCAAAGCACTTAACTTCTTTTTCCGTTATCCTCTTTCATTTCTTCTTCATGATTATTACGTTTAAGTTCATATGTCACTGTCTATTCAATGCCTTAGGTGCAATAACGTAAGAAATAGCGTTCGCTGGTTATCGCTGGTACCGGTGGTAATCTACAAAGCCTATTAAGAACGGTACTCCGGATCAGAAATGGATGACTCTCGTCGCACGGATGTCCAGAAAAACAGTTGTAGCTGGTGATCATATCCGTAAGGCATAGTGTTGTCATACAACTAAAACGCTTCACGGATTGTGTGTTATGGTCGTGTAGGCTTAATTCACCACCAATGGCATCTCCCACGCATCTGGCCATCTGGGCACTCCCCACCTGCCAGATGCGTGGGGTGCCATGAGATGCCTTGAGTGGTGTTTCGTGGCTGACACCCCAAAATCCGCCAGTGTGTACCATCCGATGACCGGGGTGTCGGGCTCGAATGTATACCATGCTAGTTGGTCTAGGGAAACACTTTTGCAGCTTCTGGTGTATTGAAGGGCTTGTTGCTTTATTACACACGGGTGAAGGCATGCTTGCTTTGTAGCTGCGCGCACTCTAACTATGGCCAGAAGCAACAATGTTATGTTACGCAGACTGGTATACAAACATTCTTCTCCAACTCATACTAAATACATTGAATTATCCCTAGTTATTTGTGGACACCCCATCTCTCACACCACGAGATCAGTTGCTCGATCGATCTTGCCACCCAGTGGTTATTCCTTTAGTATTATGCGGTTATGCACTGGTGCGGGCCACATATCAAGCAACTGTGTGCATCAAATGGTGTCAACTGAGCGTACAGTGCGCACTCGTCTTATGTATATAAAACGGTGTTTCCCTCTGCTAGATTTGTCCTAATTCTAACTGTATCACACAAACATAATTTCGTGTATATACACACACACGCAAACATCTACAGAGACACATTATTACTACTATGGGTTCCGATAGCATCACTTTGGGTCGCTACTTGTTTGAAAGACTCAAACAGGTCGACGTTGGTACCGTCTTCGGTCTTCCTGGTGACTTCAACTTGTCTCTCTTGGATAAGATCTATGAGGTTGATGGCTTGAGATGGGCCGGTAATGCCAACGAGCTGAACGCTGCTTATGCTGCTGATGGTTATTCCAGAATTAAGGGTATCTCTGCCCTCGTCACCACTTTTGGTGTCGGTGAGCTCTCTGCTTTGAATGGTATCGCTGGATCCTACTCAGAGCACGTTGGTATCGTGCACATTGTTGGTGTCCCATCCATCTCCTCTCAGGCAAAGCAGCTGCTCTTGCACCACACTTTGGGTAACGGTGACTTCACTGTCTTCCACAGAATGTCTTCCAACATCTCCCAAACTACTGCTTTCATCAAAGACATCAACTCTGCTGCTGCTGAGATTGACCGCTGTATCAGAACTGCATATGTCTATCAGAGACCAGTATATGTGGCTCTTCCAGCCAACTTGGTGGACGATTATGTCTCTGCTGATTTGTTGAACATTCCGATCGACCTGTCTTTGAAATCCAATGACGAAGAGGCCGAAGCCGAGGTCATCGATACTGTCTGTCAGATGGTTCAAAATGCTAAACACCCAATTATATTGGTTGATGCATGTGCTGCTCGTCACCATGTTAAGGCCGAAACTAAAGCCTTGATGGATGTCACTCAGTTCCCAACATTTGTAACACCAATGGGTAAAGGTGTTGTTGATGAACAACACGAAAGATTCGGTGGTGTTTACGTTGGTACCCTCTCCAAGCCTGACGTCAAGGAGGCTGTTGAATCTGCTGATTTGGTTTTGTCTGTTGGTGCCCTATTGTCTGATTTCAACACTGGCTCTTTCTCTTACTCTTATAAGACCAAGAACATTGTCGAGTTCCACTCCGACCACATCAAGATCAAGAGCGCCACTTTCCCGGGTGTTCAGTTCAAGCCTGTTCTTCAGGGTCTCATTGATGCTATACCACCATACATCAAGAACTACGAACCATTCCCAGTTCCTTCTTTGAAGTTAACGAACTCACCAGCTTCTCCAAATACCCCACTAACTCAGGAGTGGATCTGGACCAAGCTGTCATCGTGGTTGCGTGAAGGAGATATCGTTATCACAGAGACTGGTACCTCGGCCTTTGGTATCGTCCAGACTAGATTCCCAAACAATACTACTGGTATCTCCCAGGTTTTGTGGGGTTCCATTGGATACTCTGTGGGTGCCACTCTTGGTGCTGTTGCTGCTGCTGAGGAGGTTGATAAGTCTAGAAGAGTCATTTTGTTTGTTGGTGATGGTTCTTTGCAATTGACTGTCCAGGAGATCTCCACTATGATCAGATGGGGTCTGAACCCATACATCTTTGTTTTGAACAACGATGGTTATACCATCGAAAGATTGATTCATGGTGAAAAGGCCACTTATAATGACATTCAAACTTGGGACCACCTTGCCTTGTTGCCAACATTCGGTGCTAAAAACTATGATGCCGTGAGAGTTGCCTCTACTGGTGAATTCGATAATTTGTGTGGTGATAAGGAATTCGCTGAACCTTCTAAGATCAGATTGGTTGAAGTCATGTTGCCAGTCATGGATGCTCCACAAAACTTGGTTAAGCAAGCACAGTTGACTGCTTCTACCAATGCTAAGCAGGACTAAGTCGATGCTAATACCTGACTGGCTTCCTATGCCTGTTATGCTTTGAAATGTATGTTACGTTAATGACTGATAGAAGTGATCTAAAAAATTTTACCAAATACATATCGTAAATTGTAGTTGAAAGTTATTGATTTAAAGCAGACCAGGACAAACACTACATTTCAAATCTTGTACGAGCAGTTCAGTCTTACCTTTGGCCAATTAGGTACGTAGTACATATCTTTTGGAAATCAATTAAACTGCCACAAATGAATTGTGTAGACTGGTCTGACTGCGAGAAGATATATCTAAATATCAAAAAAGACTGATTTTTGGAGAAAAATATATCCTGGTTGATACACAAAAAAATTATTGATTACTTAGAAACTATTAATACATCTAAAGAGCTGTAAACTAGAAATTAAATGAATTTCTTATTTTACTATCAGTTGCTTTGAAGCAATAATCCTGATTTCCAGCAGAGGATTTCTTAGTATTGCAAAATAACTACTACTGATAAATGTTTGACTTCCAGGCCTCTGATTATAAGAACTAAAAATCTATTATAATTGAAGAGAGTTTCAATTATTGCTAGTAAACTACTCATCTCAGCATTATTTCAATATTGAAGTATTTTAAATTTAACTTTTATAACATTACACAAACACCCGGACATTACGACACCCAGCTGTTGAGTTATCTGGTATTCGAAGTTGTGTTTTCTGCTTTGAACTGAAAGGGAATGGTATCAGAAAGAAGAGAGTTTAGTAATATAAAGAATTATGAGAGATTATACGAGCATACAGCCCCTGTGAGGATGAGAAACGGAAGAGGTAGTGGTGGTTTTGAAGTTTCTTTGACCCTATCAAGAATTGACTCAAATTTTGCAGTCCATTGGTCCGCAAGTATCAATGTGCTACGGTATCATATAATATTTTCATAATCAATATGTAATCATAACATCTTTATGCGGGTTGTATAAATTGTAAAATTTTGAACGTCTTCTCCCCAGGGAGATTCTTTTCGGAAAAGGGGTGTGGAACAAAAAGGAAGCGAGTAAAAGATTGAGCTTCTTACATAACAGTGAGATCACCGAACTTCTCCTTGTAACCTGGAGCGGTCCAGATACCCTTCTTAACCATGGTCTCAACCTTCTCGTCAATATCTGGTCTAGCCTTGACGACATCCTCAACGGTCAACTCGTCGAATGGTCTAGCAGCGTCAATGTTAGCCAAAGTCTTCTGCAAGTCAGCAAGCTCTTGAGCAACGACAGTTTCAGTGGCAGAAGCGTTCTCCAAGGCTTTAGCCTCGAAAGCCTCAATGGACTTCAACTGCTTAGCAGTGTCAATCTTGACTGGGGTGTAGGCCTTGACTTCCTTCTCGATGGTGTCGATGATAGCCTGGTTCTTGAGAACAGATCTGTAGTGAGAAAAGTCAACCTCAGTTGGGTGGTTCTGTAACTCAAAGATTTGACGACGGGCCTCGTCGTTTCTCTTCTTGAAGGCGGTCAAAGAAGCAGCGGTTTGACCAGTCAAACCCAACTTGGAGATGACCTTGGTCCAGTCCAATTTGGAAGCAGCAGCGGTACGCTAAAAGAAGTGAGTTAGTATGTTTGTCAGAAATGCTTTAGTCGAGCTCAGAGTGCTGCTGTAGTCAATTGGCGACCAAACGATTGCTGCCATGGGCATGGGTGTTTTTTGTTGATTCGAGATGCCAACATGAAGATATTGGAAACCACATCAGTGGTCGTTGAGACACTGGAGGTATCAGAACCCTAGTTGGATAGCATATGTGAGCAATTGAAACGGCAGACTGCCTTGATAGTGCGAGCGGTGGCCGTGTTTACGGTGGCACACCCGCGTCTGTGGTGTCAGCACGGTTGTTCGGGGTGTGAAACGTGTCTGTGTGTAGCGATTGAAACGGGCTTCTGAGGTGCCAATTGTACCATTATAGGGGTCTCTGAGTTGCAGGTTTGATAGTGCAACTTACCAAAGCAGACATAATGAATATGGATTAGGGGTAAGCTTCGGAGAGGCTGTTGGAGGCTCTTTGTTCGTTGTTTCTGTGGGCCTTTTTTTTCGGTGGGAAACGTTGGTTTTTCATTGGAAGTCGCGACCGCTTATGCCACATAGTTAACAAGGACAGCGTTGTGATAGTTGTGCAGAAGACCATCGTTACATAACGCTGTGGTACCTACCGGATAGCTTATATGCTTTGGAGAGTTAGGCACTACGTCTTTTATTTATACAGCAATGGCAGGTTAAAACGGTTGTTCAAAGCCTCCAAGATGGCATCAAAGAAGCTTTCTGAGAGGTTTTTACAGTGTATCTGTGATGAGCGAACTGCCGACGTTGAGCAGACGACAATGCTCATCAACACCTTGCCGCATAAGAAGCTGGCAGCTAAAGGCCTTGCCATTATCAACCTGAGTACAGATAGCATTCGCACCGGTTTGGGTGGCCGTACGATCATTGAGCTCAGAAACGATCCCAGCTTGTGCGATGACGAAAAAATTGACGCTGGTGACATACGCACTGGTGATATTGTCAAGATCGAGGCGATGACTAAGAAGAAGACCAAGAAGGAGAGGGAGAAAGGCAGGGAAAATGAGAAGAATAGTGACGGTGATGTGGAATTTTGTGAAGGTGTTGTCACCAGAGTATCACAGACGTCCCTTGCAATCACTGTGGGTGAGTCACAAGAGGAACGTGTCCTTTCCATCATCAACGAGAGACTATGGATTGTCAAGATCTCTAACTCCATAACGTACAAGCGGATGGAATCTACCATGAGAAAACTATCCGAGATTGAATCTCCGAGCCATTTGATCAGCTTATTGCTGAATGAGGCAAAATATATCCCACCTCAAGACTCGGTATTGAAAGCTTCGCTAGAAAAGACTCACTTCCATAATGACAGTTTGAACCAGTCACAAAAGCACGCAATCAACTTTGCATTGAATAGTCCCATATCTATCATTCATGGCCCACCAGGAACTGGTAAGACGCATACTTTGATTGAGACAATACTCCAGCTCGTTGATCGTGGTGAGCGGGTCCTTGTTTGTGGACCTTCTAATATTTCTGTTGACACAATTTTGGAGAGACTCAACGGTAAGTTACCAGGTGATAAATTGCTGAGAATTGGCCATCCAGCGAGACTGCTTTCTTCAAATCTTCAGCATTGCTTGGACATAGTGTCTACCACGAGTGATGGTGGTCAGTTAGTAAGAGACATTAAAAAAGAAATTGATGATACAATCAAGAAGATCAAGAAAACTAAAACATACAGAGAAAAACGTTCCATTTGGGCAGAGGTAAAGACACTTCGAAAAGAGCTTCGAGAACGTGAAAAAAGAGTGACAGATGAATTGATCTTACAAGCTAAAGTTGTTGTTGCCACACTCCATGGATCCAGCAGCCGTGAGCTAAATAACGTCTATTCTACACATCCAGGGACGAAAGTGTTCAATACTATCATAATTGATGAGGTTTCACAGTCCTTGGAACCGCAGTGTTGGATTCCGATCATTAGTCATGAGAAATCTCAAGTTGCGAAACTTGTATTGGCTGGTGATAATCAGCAACTACCTCCGACGATTAAAATTGATAACAATAACAACGTCAAGAGGACATTAGAGACCACACTATTTGATCGCCTGGTGTCAAACTATGGCAATTCTTTCAAAAAATTGTTGGACACGCAATATCGCATGAATGAACGAATTATGAATTTCTCATCTATGACTCTCTATGACGGCAAACTTCTTGCTGATGAATCCGTCAAGGATATTTTACTCTACGACTTGAATAACGTGGAGAAGACAGATGAGACCGAGGTCCCTATTATATGGTACGATACGCAAGGTGGTGATTATCCAGAACAAGACTCTTCTGATACCAATGAAGTCATTCCATCCAAGTTTAATGACATGGAAGCCCGTGTCGTGAAGTTTCATATTAATAAGCTGATAGATGCCGGCGTTGAGGAGAAGCATATTGGGGTGATTGCTCCATACAATGCACAGCTGTCATTGTTGAAATCATTCATTCATACAAGCTATCCAGCTATCGAGATATCCACCGTGGATGGATTCCAAGGGCGTGAAAAAGAAGTGATTATCTTTACCTTGGTGAGAAGCAATGCTAATGGAGCAGTGGGCTTCTTAAGTGAGCACAGAAGATTGAATGTCGCCATAACGAGACCAAAGAGGCAATTATGTATTGTTGGTGACATGGAGACAATTTCTTCCGGAAGTGAATTTTTAAAGAAATGGGTTGATTGGTGTGAAGATATTGTTGATATTGTCTATCCTGACATGGACGATATATTACATGCTTGATTTACTTAGATAAGTCATGAGTAACCATAACTGTTTGATTTGTATGGCGGGGGTTATGTTAAGCATAAGGTCTTATTATTGCTAGTAAAAAGTGGTGCACTAAGAAATGAAATATGCTCTCCAAACCGGTTTCATGGTGTTTTTCAAAAAAGTGGTAGGCCAGCGGGAAAGTACACCTCACCTCGAGTACTTGAACCTCCCGAAAATCCCCATAAATAGAATCGTTTTGTTGTTAAGAGTCCGATTTAGCGGGTAGAGGATCATAAACATGTAAGGGGAGGGGGTGAGGTAAAAGATTCACTGCACCTTTTCAGGGTAGACGGTGTATAGTGTTGGGACGTTCAAGGTTACAGTACTAGATACGCACACTAAAACACCGACAGATATAGATACACCCGGCGTTCTCCTCGTAGAACACAAATCGATATACATGTGGGTGTTTCGGGCTTTTGTCGTTACTCAAAAGAAAGTGGTGGAATTGATCGGCGCAGTACTAGCGACCGGGCATTTCTTGCGACCAATGTGGTGGCTTATGTAGAGGTGGGGTCCTCTTGTAAAGCGTTGACTTCTGCCTGCAGTTCTATTGCGTCTGAAATGACTATCACTGCCCTCAAATATTAAGGTGGCTATAATGTGTTAGCAGTCGGCAAGTCAGAATCCCGGCATCCGGCACCGGCTTTTGAGAACAAACGGCGAAGTGTAACCCCGGTCGAGACCTTGGAGCCCGGCTGTAGGTACAGTTTAAATTCCATCTCGGGCGCAGGTGCCTGCATTTGTGTTGCTGATTTGGCAGATTGGGTGTTCACCGGTGACGGTCACTGCAAGCCCTGTTGAAGTTTGATCTCGGTCAAAGCCTACTAGCAATGGTATTTGCGCATATTCAGACTTCGCCTCTACACATCATTGGTGATCATATGATGGGGTCCGTTTGTATAAGTACAGACCACTTCCCTTCGTTTTATCTCTTTCTTGGATTCTCAAGGCTCTAAGATTGCATACATATATACCTCATGTTGACCCAGTCTGCTTTGCTTGCACTTGCCTCTATGGCAACAGTGAGTGCTGTCCCAGTGCTCAAGCGTGGCACCACCTTTTCTGACTTGGAATCGTTGTGTTCTGTCTCCAACATTCAGGATGCTCTTCCAGCCAACGGTACTCTTAATGGTATCAGCTTTATCCCAGACTCGGTTACTGCTGAAGTTGTTGATGCTTCTGATAGCTCCAACTCTACTTCCAGTAATCAAGGTTATGGCACATCCTCCTCTCAATATAACTACTGTAACGTCACTTTGGAGTACGAACATACAGGGTCAGACTACAACGTTGTTGTCAAGTTCGCTTTCCCAGACCCACAAGATTTCTCCAATCGCTACTACAGTGCTGGTGGTGGTGGTTACTCACTGAATACAGACGCTACAGGCGGTTTACAATATGGAGCTGTCTCTGGTGCCACAGATGCAGGGTACGGTAGCTTGGAAAGCATCAGTTTGGATGAGGTTGCCTTACTCGGGAACGGTACTTTGGATTGGGAGCCAATCCACATGTTCGCTTATAAGGCCCTTGGTGAACTTGTCCAAATAGGTAAAAGCTTGACAAGATCCTTGTATGATATGGACGATGATCAAAAGCTGTATACCTATTTTGAGGGCTGTTCAGACGGTGGACGTGAGGGCATGTCACAAGCTCAGCGTTACGGCGCTGAGTATGACGGTATCATCTCTGGTGCACCAGCCATGAGAATGGCCTTACAGCAGGTTGGCCATCTTGCTCCAGCTTTGTACCAGTACGTTATGGATTATTACCCAAAGCCGTGTGCTTTGGACTTGATTGTCAACAAGACAATCGAGGCCTGTGATGTATTGGACGGTAGAGAGGATGGTGTTATCTCGAGAACTGATTTATGTATGCTTGAGTTCAACGTATCTTCTTTGATTGGTGAGTCTTACTCATGTGATGCTGCTAACTCTTCATCCCTTGGATTCGGATTTTCTAAGAGAGCAGAAGGCTCTACTACTTCTACTACACCAGCTCAGAATGGTACCATCACTGAAGATGATATCACTATTGCCAGTATGGTCTGGGATGGTCTCCACAACAATGCTGGCCAGAGAGCTTACATCGGATGGCAGATTGGATCCGAGTTGTCTGATGCCACGACTACTTATGATGAAGAAACTGGGGAGTGGACATACTCTATTCTATCAACTGGTGGCTCTTGGGTTACTAAGTTCATCCAGTTGCTTGACCTCGACAATTTGGAGTCTCTTGACGGTCTCGACTACGATGATGCTGTTTCCTGGATGCAGCAGGGTCTGATAAGATACTGGGACACTCTCCTGACCACTTACCCAGACTTGTCCGAGTTCGAGTCCACTGGTGGAAAACTTTTACACTACCATGGTGAATCCGACCCATCTGTTCCTGCTGCTTCTTCTGCTCACTACTGGCAGTCTGTTAAGAGCACTATGTACGGTAACTTGACAGAGACTGATCAATTGGATGCCTTGAAGCAGTGGTACCATCTTTATTACATTCCAGGTTACGCACACTGTGGAACCAACTCGTTGCAACCAGGTCCAGCTCCGGCCAACAACATGCAGGTAATCATTGATTGGGTTGAGAACGGAAATGTTCCAGAAGGGTTGAATTCCACCGTTTCCTCTGGTACGTATGCTGGCGAGACGCAAATGTTATGTAGTTTCCCATACAGACCATTGTGGAGCAGTAACGACACTTCCAGCTTCGATTGTGTCTACGATAATGCTTCTTACAGTACTTGGACCTACAAATTCGATGCTTTCCAGTTGCCAATATGGTAATTTGATTGTTGTGTCCTAATTCATCATTTTATTTTCTTTACGTTAGACATTTATTACAGCAGGTGTCTGGTCATGATTGCTGGTTGACGCATTACTTCGTGCCCAATATATGAGAAAAAATTACTTTTAGTTATAACAAAATCTATAGATCCTCATTCTGAATGTAGTTGCATGCGTTATTCTATGAATATCATGATAGTGACAAAGTTGGATCGGGAGGACTCCACATGGTAACATCTGTATCAGCAGTGGTGAACTGCATGTAGTGGGGGTTGAATGTCAAGATTTTTGGTCTGTCATCCCCAAATATTTTACGTGGAACAACACGAGAAGGGACTTTGTGGTCTGGATAGTCGTCTTCGTTCAAAGACCATATACAAACGTGCCCAGCACCACTTCCACTGAAAACGTATCGACCGTCGGGAGAGAATGAAGCAGTTCCTGTGTATGGGAAAGAGTCTGGTGGAATTGGAATTGAATCACTTCCTGTGAGAGTGGCCACCTGTAGGAATGAAAAGGCATCAAGAATGACATGTTCGCCGTTTGTAGCAGAGAATAGAATGTATTTGTTGTTATTAGAGAATTCAACCTTGTTCCACATAAAGTTCGGTGGGAGATTGATTGTGCGATCGAATTGAGTCATTGTCTTGAAGATATAAAATGATGCTGTGCCTGTTTTTGTACTGGAGATACATAAAACTTGTCCCGATGGATCTACTGCCAAATGTGTTGGTCCTTGGACGTTAAGCAACTGCTTTTGTTCGTTACTGGCTCTTGGATCCCAGAGCCTAACAGTATTATCAAGTGACGCAGAGGCGAAGAAGTCTGATATTGGGTTCATTTCAAGAGAAGTTACAAGTCCTTTATGACCTTTATAGTAGCGAACATATGACTGAGTGACCAAATTGAGGTTTCTGATGATATCATCCGATTTGGTTGATGCGTAGATGCATTGTGTATCGTTATGTGTGAACTTGGCTAGATGACAGCCATATTTCTTGGAGGATATGGATTTGAGATGTTTACCCTTAACGGCATCATAGATGTCAATCATTTCGTCAACGGATGTCGTGATCAATTGGCGGCCATTGTCAGAGTAGTCGAGTGATGTGATGATAGCGTCGTTACTATGCGTGAACTTCTTAGTGGCCTTGAATGACGAGCATACATTGTAAGAGAACGGCACCTTCTCGCTCCTGTAATCACGGCGAGAATCCATTGACATTGGGTCTACCTTTGCTGCTGCTTTTGGCGATTTTTGAATGATTGAGTTACTGGCTATTGTTCACGCGGAGGAATCGTAATTTCTTAGTTCCGAGATATACGCGAAGGAAGTATCGACCTGCGTAAGTAACAGCACTAATAATTGGGGGTCGCGTATCAACAAACTCAGATAGACTCATCTCCACACAGAAAGAGAATGACACAACACTGGATCAACTCTGCAACGGAACCGAGAACGCCCACATAGAAAAATATGAGTGTACGTTCAGTCCTATTAGTCATAGGATGCATCCTTCGAGCTCTTAATTTATTTTTGTGGAGTATTGAGAAAAGAGAACAGAACACTAACAGAGAAATATATCAGATTAGTAAACTTGTACATTACTCCATTGATTTGGTGCTCATCTCCATGCTACTTGCCTCTGTGCGCAGAACAACTGGTTTGACACTACTCTACCAGAAGTCTGACCTGAGAAACTACATTTCCAAATACCTTGCGTTCGGTGAGCAAATGTACGATAAGTTCGTTTCTGCTTGTCGTATGTCCGGCTATTTTGGCTCTAAAGGCTTTTTTGACAGAGACTTACCTAGAGAGGACGAATGAGTTTTATAAAGGTGATGATTTAGCCCTGTGTTAAAAACTATGTATGAGTGAAACGAATAACAATGCCTTCTTTTTATGCTAATCTGCCGTGTATCACAAAAAGTGAGCCTGTAGAAATTTGGCTACTTCTTTATGCTGTCGGAGAAATCCCTCACAGGTGCTATTATTCAAGCAGTTCTGAAACATTGGTCATAAATGGGGGTGTTCAGGATAAAAAGAGCCTCATTCATCGAGGTGAAGAACCGTATTTTTGGCCATGACGGTGAGCCAAGCGTGCAGCTGGTCGTGTCTGGAAAGTTGGTTGACTCCTTGACTTATGCTTTCGTCACATTGTTTCGTGTCGTGGAGCACTACTCCAATAACATCTCACAGCAGGCACTCACTGATTCCCAAGGCCTAGGATATGGTGTCTATACTCTTAGAAAGAACACAGACATGTTCAAAAAGGATATTCTGGAGACATCAGGTCACCTCATCACAAGAAAGAATAAGATTGCACATCACGCTCTAAGGGCTGTCTTAAAAAAGCAGCAACTCAGACATGAGCTGAAAGCAATGGCACAGGACATTTTATCAGACCTGGATGTGCTATTGGTTTACATTACTCAGTTAGTAGCTTTGTCAAAATGTGTTGAGAGAAACTTTACTCTAGATATGTTCAGGGGCGATATTATCATTTTCCAGTGTAACATAGGTCACTCTATTAAATCTCTTGCACGCTATTTGGAACAATTTGTTCAGTTTCCAGTAACTCACTTTGATAATAAGACTTTTGAGAAGACGAGTTCAGAAATTCTTGAGAATTCAAAACATTTGAGGATCATTTTGCTTGAGAACTCATTGTTGATTCAGGAGTTCCAACAGGGGAAAATCTCCCTGAAGGAATTTCTCATTGAACGTAACGAGCTATCCTTGAGAACCACTGGCCTATACCCAGAGATGGAAGAAATCCTCAAAGAACAGTTTGTATATGTTTCTGATTCACAGTTCATCTGCACAATCGCCACTGATGTTCTCAAGATTACGGAGATAGAGACTATACACTGTTCCCATGTACTCAATACTATCCAGTCATCTACGGAGGTGTTTTTTGAGATCTCCAACTTAATTGAAGTGGACTTGTACATCCTAGATAGTACACTGAGATCTATTCAATCACCGCTAAGCTTTAAAGACCTCACTGCTATCCTGCTTAGTCTTGATAAAACCCTCACTACAAGTGCCGCTGTCACCACACACTGTATCGCTTTTAAGGAATTTCTCATCGATGCGTTGCTCTTCAAAAATACCGTGGATAAGATCCACAAGCTGCAAATGTGCATCAAACTTCTGTTAAAACTGTGCTCCTTGAGAGATGCTGATATCGATCACGTTGAAGATAGGTGTTACCAGAGCCGTTTTCACGTTATGATTGGGAGTACGAGCTTGTGTGCCATAGCATTGGGAGACACCGTGGGGAAGTACGTTGATAAGCCGTAAAGCTCACAAGAATCTTGACTACTTGCTGTTAAACTCTGCTATCTATGGGATTTCGGGCTGAACAAATTCATCTCAATCGATTGGGCCATGTACTGCTAAAAGAAAGACTTCCTAGCTGAACGCCGTAGAAAGCCGTGTGGAGAAGCTTTGCCAGCCCACTCCCACTTACCCGGCTTTTCTCCTTAGTTTTCTCGCCCTGTGCCCTTTTTGGCCTTGCCCGCTGCCCGAAGTTTCGCGAGAAATCTAAACAAACGAAATTAGCCGCGCAGAGAGAAGATGCAATGGAGTTCGTTTCCCGCTGTTTTGGCCCATCCCAAACAATAGCCGCCTACAAAGCTTCTCTCTCCAACTCACCACCACACGCAGGCATACCAGAAAACGTAAGAGATGATGAACTTCTCCTTCCCGGCATACGAGGTTGCTGAAGAGGGAGATCTGCCTATCGATAAACAGAAACGTTCCGCCATTGCGTGAGTATCCCCAAGCACGACTCCGAGGAGTCCGATCCCCATCTCGGCGGCTAATACTAACACCTTTTACCACTAGCTGTGTACGATGCAGACGGCGCCACATCAAATGCCCCGGTGGAGAGCCATGTAGCAAGTGCCATAGGGCCAAAGCCGCCTGTGAGTACATTGAAGCCGACAAGAAAGTTGTGGTTTCCATGCGTTACCTCCAAAAGCTACACGATGACATTGGTCGTTTAAAGAAAGAGAAGAACTCCCTCAAATCAAGGGAAGGCTCTGCTAAAAGCAAAGAAAGCACTGAGACAAGTCCCTCAGAGACTAGAGCAACATCGTTGACACAGACATCTGCTGCTACAGCGCTCGATCAGGTATTGGAAAGCACAGATGTTGATACCATCTTATCTGCTACCTTTGCTGACAACACTGCATCGAACTCTCGAAAAGACGTTGAAGCACCTACAATAGCCAACACAATAGCTGTCTCTAACACTAATCACAGTGACGAGGTCGTTGCTCCATTCATTGATCAGCAACGTAAGCTGGTGTATTCCAGAACGGGCGAGAAGTTTTACGTTGGTTCGTCATCCATGACACTGTTTGGTATTCAAGTTCAGAATTTGATTCCCCATGCTCAGTTGGATCAATCGGGATCAACCGAACTGAACACAATGAATACACAGGAGACAGTGCTTGAAAGGGAAGGTAATGCTTACAGAATCATGTTGGGTAAGACCAAGTCGCGTCCCGGTGTCTCCGTCAATTTCACGTTACCCTCTTACTCTTACGCAATGTTGTTAGTCGATACCTTTATCCAGTACAATGATGGTTGTTTCTACTTTTTCAATGAAGGACTGGTCAAAGAAAACCTCAGAAGAGTCTATGACGGAATGGGAACAGACAGCACTGACAAAATTATTGAGACAATCTGGTTCTGTAAGGTCTTGCTCATCTTTGCCGTTGGTGAGATGTACTTGGGTACTGCAAACAGTATCAATGGTACCAAGAACAATGATGCCAAACTGCCGGGCTCTGGATTTTTCCATCAGGCCTCTGAATTATTCACGGGGTTGTTTTCTTCTGGCGCTATTGACAATCTGGCAAGAGAGGGTGGTATTGAGGTACTCCTGTTGTATGCATTCTACCTCCAAGTGGCTGACTGTACAGTTGCTTCGTATTTTTACTTTGGACTTGCCCTTCGTGCCTCTTTAATTCTGGGTATGCATGTCGATGCTGACAAGGAGAGCTTGTCAAGATATGAGCTTGAGCACAGAAGAAGATTATGGTGGACAGTTTACATGTATGAGCGAATGTTGTCTTCGAAAGCTGGTCTTCCATTATCACTGACAGATAACAGTATAGCTACAGAGTTGCCAGATGATTTCGATATGACCAATCCTCCACCAGGCTGTGAGCACTATATCTTCCCAGAAGCAGAGTACATCACTAATTGTGTCAAGATTACCCAAATTAACGCTAAAATTCTGTCATGTCTTTACCAGAAACAGCCCGACTCCAACATATTACCAGTTTTAGCAGAGTTGGTTGGACAGCTGATTGAATGGAAACAAAATCTTCCTGAGTTTTTGAGCCCAGACTTCTCCAAGTCTGATATTCAAATTTCAAGATTAGTAACCAATATCATGAGTGAGTATTTTCAAGGTATTAACTTGGCCGTGAGACCTCTCCTTTTCCATTTTGCATCCAAACAACTGAGAGAAAATAAAACCTTGAACAAGTACATTGATTTGAATAACTACTCTAAGTCAATCATTACACTCTTCAATTCTTCTTTCCAGGCCTCTATAAACCTCATCAGATCCCTTTGGTCATTGATGCCTGATAATATGGTTGCATTGTTCGGTTACATGGACAGAGAGTACCTCTTCACGTCTGCCGCTACATTGATTCTCTACAATGCTGCATTCGGTGTTCATGAAGCCACATTTGAGCATTTGGACCATGCACTTCAGATTTTTACCAAAATGAGAAATCTGGGTAACCATCCTGCTGATCTGAGAAGAGCTCAATTGTTGAAACTGATCAGCACGTTGGACTTCAATGGTATTATGGCTCCACTAATCCAGAAGTTTGATGATGATAGTACACAGGTGAACCAAATGAGCTTTAATAGTCATCGCCCAGCACCACCTGTTCAAAACACTACTGTCACAACACCATCGTTGAAACAACCAATGTTCCCACTGAATCAACATGTTAGACCACAGGCCAATGAGTCTGCAATTCGTCGTGGTGACTTCAAGAAGTTGAAGATTGACAACATCATTGACCAAAACATGCCAACTCCTTCAGTGTTGAACACTGCTGTGGCAGATCCAGCAGATCCAAGTACAATTCAAATGCTGCAGATGGATGCCACACAGTCTGGAGATTCCGAATTATGGAAGGAGATCTCTAATGAAGCGATGTGGCTTGGTTCATTGGGCGATGTTTCCGAAGGATTGCAGTCATTGATGGATGACTTCTCTACTTGATCAGCTCAATGATAATGCCTTATATGCTGCTAATGATTTTATGAATGTTTTACATAGCACCCCAAACCATTAATACTGTTTTATCTTTACAATTATTATACTATTCGTTATAGTAAAATTCATGATGAAAGATGTAGTTATTCACATAAAGAGAATGCAAATCCATTACCATGCCATTGTTCTTTTCGTGAAATGTTTGATGTCACCATTAGTCCAGTCACCGACTCTTTTCTTACTTACACCGATAATACTATATTTCATAGCAAGTTCTTTCAAGTTCAGGATCTCTTGCTTCTGTTGTAAAGTATCAGTATAATCAACGGCAACAGATGACAAGGTTTGTTCAACAATTGCTAGTCCGGCATAACGTGTGATAAGAATGTCACCATCCTCAACGTCCTGGACAGCAGAGAGGAAGTTGTATATCTGGTATCTTAGTCTAGTGTCAACATATGGAGAGTTTAACAAGTTCATAATCAATTCAAAGACGTTCTTGTTTCTGAGAAGCTGAACATCAGCCTTAGTTTTCAGGGCCATAGTAAGAGTTTCAATCAACCACGAAACCTGTTTGTAGTAATGATCATTTTCTTCTGATGTAGAAGAAACATTAGTGATTTCTTGGAATAAAGGAATCTCATTGCTTCTAATATATGGATTTTTGAGAACCCATCTGAAAGCTTTCTCATATAGCATGTGGCCTGGATTGTTCAAAATAGATACTAGACGACTGACGATGATAAATACGAGTGGACACAACGCTTCAAAATCACTTTCAGGTCTCTCATATGTGTAGAGAAGTTTTGTAAGAAATACCTCGAATAATCGTTTCTCTTTGAAGGCAGCATTTTCAGACTTTAGGGAATTTAAAAGAGAAGCAATTAGTTTCTTTGTGATGTTCAACAATGTTTGATCCTCGGAGGCCAAATTGATAACAATAGAAGAAAGTAATTCAGACTCCACAAGCTTCTTCATGTTTGTTTTTACAACAAGGTCAGATCCTTCACTAGAGTTCACACTGATCAACTCATCATTGTTGACTATCAAGAGGGCTAAGAATAGAGGATCGTAGCATGTTTCAGAGACATTTAAAGGAGAGGAGAGACTAACACTTTTGAAAAACTGCTCAGTATTCTTCCAGTTCCCTGAGCCTCCATCATTAGTCATTTTAAAAGAATGACGGGAAACACCATAGTTTTTCAAACCATTCAAAACATACTTCTTGTTTAATACGACAACGAAACCTTCCTTCTTCATCTCAATCAATCTTGTTTCACCAATGAGGTCCTCGTCATTTTCGTTTAAGCTATCAAGGAAGTCCCAGCTGTAAACTTGATCAATCCAAGATGAGTTCAGCTTGGACTCCAGCTTCTCCAAGATTTTGAAGAGCAACAAATCTTCTGGCCTAGTGGAACCCGAGTAGAAGGTCAAAATTTTATCTTGGAGAGACACATTGGAATTTTTAGAGACATCAAACTCATACAGCCTATGAATTATGACAGCCGTGAGGAACTTGGATCTTGGAGTGGCACCAAAAGACTTGATGAGAACATTACTGTCACTGCTAACTAAGATCTGAAGCAGTTTACCAAAGTCAATGAAGGCTCTGGTAGAAGTAACCACAATCATAGCGGCAAACTCCATGGCTGTCTCATGCCTGACCCACTTCATAAAGATGACTTCAAGGAGAGCATTGACATTAGCTTTGTTCATAAGCTTAGGGGCATCGATTTCCAATGAGAGGGCTTTAAAGTTATATAAAAATGCAAAGAAGTGAGATGGTGGCTCTGGATATTCAGCCAAAATTTTTGTCAAGTAGAGAATTGACTTGTTTAGCCAAGTTCTGAAAACAGGGTCTTTGAAGTTTACAACATGTTTCATCAAAACAGGAATTTCAGGAGCAAACTTGTTTTCAGTCTTCTCCAAAGCATATTCTGAGATAATAGCCTTCTCTTCGGCCGAAGTACCACAAATATCGTTAGTAAATATACGAGAGAGATCTTCAAAAGACAGAAAAGAAAAGTCTTCACATTTGATAAGATCCTTTGCAGTAGACTTAGCAGATGCGAATAGTTTTGAAATCAGTTCCTTGTTCTCAAATGAATCTACCATATCTTGAGTGAGGAGGGAAGCAGTGAAAGCAATGAGATTCTCATCATCAGAAGCCGAGATATAAGTCATCAGATCAGAGAGAAGATAGTGTCTCTTCATGAGAGACCGTAAAATCTGAAGGTTTTCCTTGCTATTAACAATCGAACTGAACAGCTGTTGTAAGTCACCGAAGACAACTAGGTCTTCAAATACGAGCTTTGAAAGGACGTTGACCAGTTCACGGTGAGACAACAATGATGCTAATTGACTTGACTCAATGGTCATTTTTCTCTCAAACATCAGGTCAAGAGCATAGTTCTTCAAAATAACACTGTCGTGCGACAAAATGCTTCTCAGATCCTCGTTTGATAAAGACCAAAGGGACTCAGCAATGACTCCTTCCTGTTCTTTCCCCAGTCCACTTGAGATATGTGCCCTGACTGTTTCGGATAATTCAGTTTTGTCAAAGCCATCAAGCTGGTAGAATATTTCAGCCAAGACACTAGAAACAAAAGTACACTTATCTGAATCATCACTCAAGTACAATTCAGACCAGTATTTTTTTGAAGAAAACTTGTGTGTAGCTTCAGGGTGTGTGTATAGATAGTTACCAACCGCTGATAGCAGGTAAGAAGCAACAGACTGAAGTTTTTTGAATGAAACAGAACTAGACTTTACAGCAGATGAAATTCTCAAAAAGGCGCCCACTATATCAAGGTCAGACACTGGGATTCCTGCATTGCCTTGGACAATGTGTAACGGAGAGGTGGTGACGATCCCAAAGAACGAGGCATCAGCACTCAGGTGCTCATCAATATCCAAAACTGGAATGGAGTCTTCAAGGTTTTTTTGGAGCAGGAAATCTGAGTAGTCAAAGTCGATTTCGATGTCAGTGATGAATTTCATAATAGCAGCGCTCGGCTCTCCAGCAATTATCAACAATCTCAAAAAGATTATGAACCATTTGGATATGAGTCTGTAACTTGTGGTTTTTTCGACAAACATCCATTGCTCAAAGAGTGTCACTATCAACGGACTGACCTTATGATTCTCGTTGGAAATGTCCAAATACTTGTAAGGAGTTTTTACACATCTTGAAATGGATTCATCCAGGAGTTTCCAAATCTTGGAAATATCCTCGTCCTCTAAACCTATCTCACCAATGATGAGCTGGAGAGAATGCACGAGTAGAGTAGCTGGATCAACTTTTAGGTTGTCGTTGTTAAATACAACAGTCTGTTTGAGCAAGTTACTGATCAGATCTCTGATCTTTGATGACACAGATGTAGCAGATTGAGAGAATGCAATTTTGAGCAGTGAAATGAAAAGGGAGTTGGATTTATCAGACTTATTCCACCACTTGAGTTGTGTAGAGTCACCTTCTTGCAACTGAAGAAAGTTATCCAAGAGGACGAGATCAATACTGGAGTACTCCTTTTCATTGAGAGCATCCATATATGGTTTGGAAATTGCCTGTGAGTAATTATGGTTATCGGAAAATAATGTGATGTATGAATTCATAACCATGAGGAGGGACACAATGAGGATCTTGTTGTTAGATGTTTTCGTATATGAATCAGAAATGCAGCTCGTAACAGTAGCTAAGTCTGGAAGAAGATGGTAGACGTGATTGATGAGATCGACTTTGGGCTCTTGCCATTTGTTGCTGTCGTAAATTCTGATATACTTCTTCAATTTCAAGACAGAGACCATGATCAGCTGAACTGAAAGTTGTCTGATAAGGAGAGCATCTGATTGGAGGCACTTCGTCAACACAGTCCTATTGAGTACAGATGGAACGATTGTTTCAGATATGGTGGTTTTTGAAGGAGCATCTAGGCCAGTGTACTCTTTGATCTCTTCGGCAATGTCCAGGTCGATAATCTTACTCAGAAG
The DNA here is from genome assembly GCA_003708295.3 of Petasospora mycetangii. Lineage (NCBI taxonomy): Eukaryota > Fungi > Ascomycota > Saccharomycetes > Phaffomycetales > Wickerhamomycetaceae > Petasospora > Petasospora mycetangii. The sequence goes on along the minus strand of PPNU03000016.1, from coordinate 112,916 downwards.
CAAGGTCTGACCAATCCAATAAGACGTGAGTTTTGGGTCATGGAGGCCACGGGAGGCTAGATAGTTTGTATATGGAGGAATCAGTTCTGGGATGCTTTCAAGAATCTGAACGGTTGTGTTAAGTTGCATATCGTCATCCCATGGCTTTAAACCACAAATGACTGTGTAGATAATTTTGTTATGAGTCTTGAAATGTTTTCTATTGACTTCTAATGGGGCATTGGATGAGATGGAGAGGAACCAAGATTCATCAGCTGAGAACTTGAGACCATATCTGGAGTCGGTAGAGATGCAAATGATGAACTTGTTTAAAAGTGACCTCAGCTCTTTTGAAGATGTATAGTAAAGAGGGAGAAGCTTGACGATATTCCATTCATTCAGTACTTTCAGCTTTGTTGCTTTCTTGAAACTGGATTCCTTGAGAATTTTTTCATCCATAGTGGCCAATGTGTCGTTGATCAATGCTTCGCTGTCAGCGGATGCAATATATTTGAACCAGTTACTGATGATCTTTGTGTTATTGGAGACGAAATCCTTTCTAAGAAGTGGTGTCGAGTACTTTAATGTGTTTAGTAGCACTCTAATAAAGTTGTATCTCATGGATAGATGCTCCTTCTCCTTCGTAGTTTCTGGGTTAGCAGACTCAGTCTTTGTTGGGACAAGGAGCTTTGGAAGAACTGGTAAGGTGAAGTCAAACAAGGCAATCAAGTCATCTAGAAGAGCACCATTCTTGAATTTGATAATCTCATTAAGCAGCCTTAGTATTGGATTTGTCGTTGAAGCTCTCATACTACTGAGTGCTCTGTACAATGTCTTGTTGTAGCTGATGAGGATGTTCTTAATCATTTCAACACCCTGCTCTATGACATCGTCATTTTGTGCGATGACTCCAACTAGTTTGGTCAGAGTGGCCGACGCAGAGGTAAACTTCGAGTGGTCATTAACCTGAGCGAAGTAAGACCATGATTGGATCGCCTGGTTGCCAAAACCTCGGGAAAAGAAGTGCGTGAACTCTGCCATATTGAGTTGTTCTTCCTTCAGAAGCGCCTCAGCATGGTCAAGAGCGCTACTGTCAACGCCTGCAGACCCCACTGGAGAGTTCCACTTTCTTTGCACTTCACTTGACATGCTTTTGGTAGTTTCAGAGAACTATATAAAGTCACTGCCTTAGAGTATTGGTTATGCGATGAGCTCTTCTTAGTACTTGTGCACTAAAAAAAATTCCTTGTGTTCGCGACACTAGCGGTAAGGCCACTACATAGTAAACTTATAAGTCATTAAGGTGCTCATTAAGTTCTATCTACCAGCCATATCTTTCTGCTTTTTCCTTTCTCTTTTTCTTATTTCTTTCAAACTTTTCCTCCAACAGTTCTTGATCCATTTTTGCGTTCTTTACAAGCGCAGAAAGTTGGTTCTTGTGGTTTGTCACAGTGTGGAGTCTCTTGTTCTCTTGGAGGAGCCCTTGTGCCTTGAGCTCAATGTTTTGATCGTAGAAATTGCTAACATTGAACTCTTTCATCTCTGGTTCTGCCTCCAGAGGGCGTTTGAGCTGAGATGAGGACATTGTGAAGCCGTTATCATCAGCCATTACCTCATCACCATCATCGTCATTTTGATGTATTGACTTTACTTCGATCCTTGTATCTTGAAACGCAGGCTTTATACGTGTTTTAACAGCTTTGAATGGATCGATATTCAAGTATGGTTTTTGATCAGTTTCCGAGGTGTTGAGTGATGATGGGCTAGATGTATCGAGTTTTTTAGCCCTATTCCTAAGTGATGACGGGATGAATGAAGTGACAGTTGCTGTTCCTCTCGGCAGCGCAATGTTATCTGGATTGTGTGCTACCTGTGAGTTTATTGTATTCTTGATACCGGCACCGAGTACACGACCTTTCGAGACCGTTTGTGGTTGTCTGTTCTTAGGTGGTGGTAGAAAGCTGGCGATGGAGTTGTTAAAGTCTGTTGATTTCGTGCTGACTGTGAGTGTGGGCTGCATTTTCGACACCGGTGGGTGGTGATCGGAGTCACTATCATCTGATGAGGAATCATATTCAACAAGCGCCATTGTTTTCTCTCGCTTGATCAGCTGCCTTGAGTTTTCACTTCACACTCATACAAGGCTCCCTTACCACGCTAATTGTCTCAAGAAAAGCTGTCATTCATTGCCGTGCAAACAAAACACTTCCTGACGTAATCAATACTTAACTAGTGCTCCTTCTGTGGCCGTACCAGCTCTGGAAGGCCTCAAGCTTAACGGCACAGCCCCTTGCTGCTCTTGCATTATATTAGTAGTTAGTCGGGAGCTTCAGAGTTCAGATAAGACGCCTATTATGCTGGAGCATCTCGAAGTCTTCAATTTAGATCGGACTCAGTTCAAACACCGGCGTGTTCCGACCGTAGCTGCGCTTTCTCGCACGGGCCTAGCCTTATTGTTTCAGCGATAGGAGGACTGCAAGTTACAAATATAGCACACGCGAAGAAAAGAATGTCTCATAACTGTTTTGTGTTGGAGCGCAGTGACGAACCCATCTTCACTCTTTAATAATACTAGTACTTCTGTCGATTGATTTAACTGTCAACCATTTCTACCTTTGCATTAGACATTGTTTCTTCACCAAACGGCCTCCAAGAGCCTGCAAACGCCTAGCACCATTAATACTGCGTCACTATGGGCCTCTTCAAGGGAAGCAGCTGGGAGCGTGAGGTCGGTAATAATCTTTTTGATTACATCGAGGTCGACTACTTCCGTAACTACAAGTTCTCGACTTTATTATACTATGCTCTCATGCTTGTCATGCTCTTTCTTCACATTGCGCTCTATGTCCTTGATGTGTACACCTGTGTCAAATTACTGGCCTTCAACGAGTGGTCTTCACAGGTAAAGCCGTATTTATCATTTAAGGTATCCAAGTGGCTCTTTGCTGCATGCATAATTTGTTCTGTTGTTATTTTGATCCATGATGCTATTCAAGGAATTGCAGTTTACACAACACGCAACATCTCTTTAATCTACACGAACAGTTTTGCAAAGGTTGCCAGATCACTCAGGTATAAATACCATTGTGTGCTCAACGAGATCAATCCATCATCAGGTTTCGATAAGATCGCCTTCTACACATATTTCACATTAGCTGACTCGAAGAAGCTCATCCTTGCTGACTCTCCAAGACAAGTCATCAACGCTCTGACGCTATATTCCGTTCTGGATATCGGCTCTGGTGTTAGTGGGCTACGGAAAACTTTGCAGACGATGGCTACTCAAAACAGAAATGAAGCCCTCATACTTTACGCGATGTTCGTCTCTTTTGTGATTTGGATTTTCTTCATCTGTGAATTGTTCGTTGCCCTTGTATTGATCATGCCAGTCTATCATAGAATCAGAAAGAACGGGTTTAAATATCCAAAGCAGTTTGTTTGTGTAAAGGTGGATGAGACGGTGAAGAGGCTGGCCCGGAGATTTGCAAAGAAGAGACTCCTCAAGGATCAAGCTAAAAGAAATGAGAAACTTACCCTTGATGAAACACCATCTATACCAGCAATTCCAGCAGTCCCAATGTTCTCAACGGTACCTGATTTCAATACTTTCGATGATCCAATTCCAAAAGCTAAAACCATGGTGTCTATTTCTTCATTCTCTTCGGAAGACTCCTCAAACACCATGCTGGATTCCAATCCATTTAGAGTCCCACTACAGAAAAATACCCCAGTCTGCAATCACGGTTCTCAATCGAACCTCTGCTCATACAGCCCCAATCTCAAGTCATACACATCGGACTCTACACTGGCATCTTCTTATAATGTGCTGCCAAAACCAAGAGAACTTCACCACAGAGAGTCACAATCATCAATACTCACGAGATACCAAGAACCCCACTCACAGAAGTCTATTTATGGAGCACGTACCGTTTATGCTTCCACAAGACCAGACTTTGTTAGATCTACTCTTACTCCAATATCTTCACATTCTGACTACCCTTCTGTTCAGATGCCGGAATCTCAGCTGGATCAGATTTCGACAACTGAGCTAACTTCTTATCCACCAAGAAATATTTTCATTGATGAAGAGAAATACATTGGCGATTCGTCTGTGTCGAAAAGCTCATCAACATTCTTTTCCAATGACGCTGACCTTTTCGAAGAAAGTGATGAAGAAGACTCAGAGATCCAGTACTCCTCATCACAACCAGGAGATGTCGATTATGACAGTCTCCTGGATGATGATACGACAATTCCCAGAGCTAACGTCAGAGAAAGTTTGTATAGAAGAGCAAGGGATATGGAGATGGAGAATTATTACAGCTTAAGGCCATAAGACTGAAAAAGCTGCGCACCAGGTTCAATGAGGTCATACTAGAGTCCGTAAATACATTGTTTGATGTTCCATTTATTGCTCTTTGTTCTATTGTTTTTTATGAGTATAGACACGAATTCAGGCATGTGGTTTTAACATTGATACTTGATACTTGAATATATTACGATAATGATTTTATGTCTGTTTCATGTAGTAATTGTAGTACTACAAAAGGTCGTACACGGGCTTTGGTTGAACAAATAATGACGCGACGATGAATTCATTTTGGACAATGTTGTGTACTTGTAGTAGTACTCCGTGCCAGCTATATACAAATTTCGAACCCAATAAAAAACCCATGAACAAACCATACATAAAGAACTAGATACAGAAGTTATTTTTACTTACTGCTTGCTTTTTTTCTGGGCCTCGTACTCGAGCTTGAGCTTGGCTAATTCTTCCTCCGAGATTGGTGGAATAGGAATATCCTCGAAGGAGTCCTTACCGAGGAAAGAGTATGTATAGAAGTAAACTGATGTGGTGATGGTTGCAAGAATAGTACCTGTGACTAAGTTCTTCCAAAAGTACGGACGTCTGGCTCTGATCATGGCCGGCGTCATCTTGAATGTTCTCGGGTCATGGTATGGTGATTGCTTTCTGTATACCGTGTGTTAGTAAGTCAAATTTTATGGCTAGTGCACGTATATACGTATATGGTACGTACAGTAAGTTAAATCTCAAAAGTGTTTGTCTCATTGCTGGTTCGTTGTGCGTCTTTAACAACTGACTAGAGCACAACACGAGCTTTCTCGAGCATCCTCCGCTTTTGTTCGGCTCCTATAAAATTTGCCCTCGGAAGTGTATAAGGAAGGCCGGCCAGTCTGTGGCGCGAACCGATGAGCTCTCTCGAAAAAATTAAAATTTGTATGGCATTATAGGAAAAGCAAATACAGAAACAATACCATCGAAACATAACAAAACGCTATACAAATAGTTCGGTGGTTGCGACAATGAGCACACTAGTGAAAGAGGACATTGTACCGCCGCCAAAAGATCCCGAGGAGCTTGCACTTGAGAAGCTCGTGTTCGGCGACTTCTCTGGCTTCGATGCCAACCTTAAGAACATCGAACAGTTGTATGAGGAGAGTGATGAGTATGAATCTGGAAGCGATGCAGAAAGTTCCGCTGAGGATGTTGATACCGGAATAGAGCAAGTGAATGATGACATGCTTTTCTTTGTCGATGAGGGTCAGGATGAAGGTGAAGCCATGGATGTTGATCAAGATGACAGTGAATCTGACAGCGAGGGATACCAAGAAAGTGAAAGTGATGCCTGGGTCGACAGCGAGGACGAAAACATAAGCATATCACTTCTGCAGTCAGACAAACTGAAGAAACTTAGAAAAACAGAGCAGGATGACAGCATCAGTGGGAGACAGTACGTCGCCAGATTGAGATCTCAGTTCGAAAAAATATACCCAAGACCACAGTGGGCAGATGCCACCCCATCGGATGACGAGCACGACAATGACTCCGATGCTGAGGTAGAGGGATCAGACTCTGATGAGAATGATGTTGAACATGGTGACATCAGAGCACTGTCTAAAATCCTCAAATCGTCCATAACATTCAGAAATGACAAGTCCTCGAGACTCCTGCCACCGTCAAAACTGGACATCTTGCGTGTAAAGGATGCCAATGAGAAACACAGTTCCAAATCTGCCATACAGACACTTTCCTTCCATCCGACACATCCATTACTCCTTTCTGGTGGTTATGACAAAACTTTAAGAGTGTACCACATTGATGGTAAGACTAATAACGTGGTAACCACATTACATCTCAAGAACACACCTATTCAAACCGCACAGTTCAATCCAAACCCATCAAACAACAAGATATTTGCAGGTGGTAGAAGGCGTTATATGTACTCTTGGGATCTACAAACTGGTGCTGTGGAGAGGATCAATAGATTATATGGTCATGAACAAACGCAAAAGTCTTTCGAATATTTCAAAGTATCACCAAAAGGTTCATATATTGGTTTGACTGGTAACAGTGGTTGGATCAATGTTCTCTCTGCTACAACTACACAATGGATTCGTGGTTTCAAGATCGAAGGAACACTAATGGATTTTGATTGGGGATCCGACGAAGACTTTATTGTGGCTGTTAATTCTGCTGGTGAAGTTTGGGAATTTAGCATGAAACAGGAAAAGGTCGTAAGAAAATGGAGAGACGAGTCTGGTGTGGGTGTCACGAAGGTCAAATTAGGTGGTAAAAATAACAGATGGTGTGCTATTGGTGCATCTAGTGGTATTGTAACGGTGTACGATAGATCAACATCGGTTAAGAAGCCAATTGTCACATTGGACCAATTAGTGACAAGTATTTCCACATTGGAATTCAACAGTGATGGCCAGATACTTTGTATGGCTAGTAGAGCCAAAAAGGACGCTTTGAGACTAGTTCACTTGCCAAGTGGAAAAGTGTTCCAGAACTGGCCAACGTCAGGTACTCCTTTGGGTAAGGTCACAGCAGTCGCTTTCAGTCCTAACTCTGAGATGATCAGTGTAGGAAACGAGGCAGGTAAGGCCAGATTATGGAGACTGAACCATTACTAGAATATTTGAAAATCAACGTTGAGCATTAATTGCATTATAGGATAAACAGAAGTAGAAGAATACACTAGCGATCTTCCCCATAGGAGTGATCTCATACTCGATATCACTACCTTTTAAGTCTCTCCCTTACTTCATTGATATACGATGAGAAATTTGTGTCTTTTCCAATCATATCTCCATAACTATTTATGATTTCTGATCTAATATTGCTGAACAGAGCAGGCTAGGAAGTCTTAGATCATTGATATACGACCCCACTCAATACTGCTGCAGCTTATGCCAGCGGCTGTCTGGATAGAGCGGTACGCGCCACACAGGGAAGCGCGACTTCTGGGGCAACGGACACTACGGAGAGCGTTATCAACGAAAAAGGTCGCACCCTTTGGGTAATATAGCCAGATTAAACATCAGTAAACAGCCATTTTGCTGCAATAGAAGGACGTGAACTCGACTACAAGACAACTGTAAACACTACACACTAGCACATACACAGATCCAAACACCACTGGCCTGGGTATACCCTTTCACTGCCTTCTTGCAAGCTCCCTGTCACGCGCCCTTCCCATCGCAATGGTTAGCCCGCGTGCCATTAGCGACGAGCTTTCCACGCGTCTTACCACGGCGGCTTCTCCAGAAGTTGTATCACAGCCTCCCCCATCATCATCCAGAAGCTCTAAACGTGCAAATTCTGCTGTGTCGGTGTTTGAGCGTTCCAAGTTCCGCTCCAGAGTCGACTATGCTCTGTATACAACTTCCCCATTTCCCGCTGATAGGCTTCATGATAGCTCTTCCCACCTGGATGATGATAGAAACAGCATCACAGGCTCTCCAGAGGACTCAGAGACGGGCCCACGCCACTACTCTGCATCATCAGTCGTCAATATGCACACATTTGTTGGTAAATCGCTTTTGTCTCCAATGGCGCCTCAAATGGAGCATTTGTGGGCAAGTAAGACGCTCTCCAAGGACTTTCCCATCAAATTGATTGATCAGAAGCTCTTCAAGACCATCACAAACTGGCACTACTCCAACCCGCTTCCAGAGTGTGACTCTGTTTTTCCTTGGCTACATGGTATTCACCACTCCAACCAAAATCAGAAGGCTTTCTTTGCCTCGCTTGCTGACTACACAACCGTTGAAAGGAATAACTTCAACGCATTTGAGAATCAGACTAAGATCCCATCCACTTCAAGAGGTCTCATGACTGTTAGATCCTGCCCTGTAAGAAATGAGCATGGAAACTTGGAGTGCAATGATGAATTTAGAATTTTGAAAGGCTCTGTTGAACCAGATGAAATACTTTGTCCGTTAGACATATCCAGACAGGATCTACTCATCTTTTTAAATACTTTTTTGAAGGATGTTAAAGTTGAAAAATTACATCCAGGGAGGTCTGAGGAGATTTTGAATACCATCTTTGAAGATTGTGAAAACTCAGGATTGCTTCCTATCTTCCTCAATATGGACCCAACGAAAGGTATCTCTCTAAGAAACTTCCATATCCAGGTTTCCAAAATGGCTCAGATATCGGATTTTATCGTTTACTGTTTCAACGAAGATCACTTCCAAACCGAATCTAAAGGAAGTTGTTCGTGTGCTTCCATTGCCAGATTGCTTTATTTTGCTCAATTAAAACATGGTATTGACCACCCCGAGTTGGTTGACCCGTTGTATCAAACAGTGATTTTGGAGAACAATGAAATTGATTACTACAAGAAAGAAGGAAATGAGAAATTGTTGATAATGGATAAGTCAACCATTTGGGAGTCTAGTCACCACAACGGAAATAACTTCTCCAAGTGGGATTTTGAATGTTTCAAAAATTGGGATACTAATCTCCTTTTCCGAGAAAAACTAGAAATCGCAAAAATGTCATCTGCAACGCCAGTCTCATCTACTGTTTGGTTTGGCAACCACACTGATAGTGAGATTACCCCTGATTTGAATGGTACAAGAAAACCAAGGCACTCGTCATTGCCGTTGTACGTCGATCCATCGAACTCTACAGTTATTGTTACAAGACAGGAATTGACCACCGGCAATGAAGATCTATTGATTAACAAACCAACCAAAGAGTGGGGAGTATTTATCAACTGTTGCGAACGTGCTTCATTTCCTGCTATCGATGCTTTGGAATGCTTGTTGAATTTCACTGGTGAGCACGCTGTCCCCATCAAATTACTTTTCCCTCCTTCCGGCTCTGTTGGAATTGGTGATTGTACAGACTCTGATCTGATGTCACTTATCAACACATGCAAGCTGGTCTATGTCAAGAGCAAGTCACAGAAACCAGGTTTGATATATTGTGCCGATGGTTATACTGAGTCGTCTTTGTTTGGCATTTGTTATCTCATCTATGCTACCGGAAAGTCCTTTAGTGAAGTATCCTTGGATTTGCACAAGAAACATGGTCGTCCTTTCTTTTTGTTTCCAACTGATGTTCAGTTGATTACACGGTTGGAGAACATCTTGCAGTACTGCTCACCAACAAACATTGATTTGGAGTTTAACCCGACTGAGTTACATCTTGTTGATAACGACATCATTTACAAGAACTTGTTCATGTCTAGAGATATGTGTTGGTTGACTAAGCTTAACGCTTCCCTTCCTTCAAGAATTTTACCACATTTGTACTTGGGAAGTTTGAATCATGCCAACTCATTTGAACTACTTCAAGAGCTTGGTATAGAAAACATCGTTTCTGTTGGAGAGTCATTGTCATGGTTGGAGGATGAAGAAGACGCTGGATGTGAAGAAATCAATTCAAACATCACAGTACTAAGCAATTTCAAAAACCCCACAGTGAAGAAACTGATGAGTGTTAGTAACATCCAAGATGATGGCATTGATATGTTAACACATAACTTGAATGACATTTTGGAATTTATTGACCAGGTGTATAAGTCGGGTGAGAAAGTCTTAGTTCATTGTCGAGTTGGAGTATCGAGGTCTGCGACTGTTTGCATTGCTGAAGTTATGAAAAGATTGAATGTCAATTTACTCAAAGCATACATTTACGTTCGGGTAAGGCGATTGAATATTATTATTCAACCGAACTTGAGATTTATGTACGAGTTGGTAAAATGGGAAGAAACACAACGCTTGGAAAGAGTCAAGGTTCGCATGAGCAAAGTTTCCTTGATGTCAGGATCGGCTGACCATAGCTTAAATGGTCTCAAGAGCCTCGATCTTTCAAAAAGGATGAGCGAGTCTGTAAGCTCGGTAAACTCTGCCATGTCCGGCGACGTTACAGATATTGCTACACACTTGCAATTTCTTGACGCAGTTGGATCTCCAAAGATGCACAACTTGGGCTCAGCTGTTCTTGATGATGAGGATGATTTGGACGAACACAACGACTACACGGAAGACGATTGGGTTAGAGATGTGGACTGGCATATTCTATGCAGAGAGATCGACATTTTGAACAGGGCCTATATCAGGTCTTGAGCCAAGTGTCACAGAAAAGAGATGGTTAAAGACTAAGGCAGGCATAAGAGTGTTTTAGAGGATTTATATATTGATTTCCGTCTTTGGATTTGATGAGTTGTACTTTAAATGGTATGACAAGGCTTTTATTTATGGTTTTATTAGGGTTTATGTGGTTTGCATTCATTTTGAATTGAAGTTTATTATGTTTTGACAATACGTAAGATAGCGCCTGTCAATTTTTATCGTGACGATTCCCTTTTCGGGAAGTGCCGAACAAATTTTGGTCGACGACAATCAGCGCGAACAGTGAAAAGTTGATAGAAGCTGGTGTTTAACTATGTGATACCAACTGATGAAAAAAAGGACAAGTCACACAAATGAAACCATCCAGCACCCTTTTTTTCCAGCAGTCGCCTGTATCACTACTGGTTAGACCATGGAACAAGGAGAGAGATGGAACACTTTTCTATGGTCTTGCTAAGACTGGTTCTAGAAGACATGCTCTTACATCGAAGCAAGGTAACAAGAACTTCTACAAGGGTACCAGATCTTCTGGTGTAGGAAGACACACAAATAAAAACAAGTACATCATCAACTGGTCTAAGGTGAGAACGTTTGTCGTTCCAACCAACTTCAACGCCGACCTCAAACCATTTGTGTCACCAAATGCTCCACAGATCCAGAACGAGTTCAAAGGCTACAGCAAGGGTGCCGTGGATCCACAGTTGTACTTGACAAAACTGAAAGAATACATTTACCACGGACAAACTGAGACTGAGGCCTCAGCACTTAAAAACAAGTACTTGGAGAGGGGTTGAAATCACTGGAAAACTCCCAACACAAGTATAATCACTGTGGTTCACAAATATACACACGAAAAATTGACGACAAGAGATTCGTGCCTGTCAGTCCTATGGGTTCAAGTCTCTGGTACATATACAACATCTGGACAAAAATCAACGATTTTTCTTAATCTTAGAAGTCTACGTATACTCTGTAGTCATTAAAACATCTCTTCATGTTCTTGTTTTACAAACCCATACTTTTTAGGTGTTAGTCCATAATGATATCATGGTCACCGTCTTCACGTGTGTGAGTATTTGTCTCTTCCTCCTCGTTATCTGTAGCATCACCAGCATCTTTGTCAGGCATACCATCTTCCAAGCCTTCAGCGTCGTTGATATCACCGAGATCTTCAACATCACTATCTTCAACATCATGTCTTTCTGGATGGTTCTTTCTAAAGTTCAATTTGTTTTGACCCTTGTCCAGCACTTTTTCCTTGTTGTACTTAACCTTGTTTGCCTTGACAAGACCTTCTAAATTATGTGTCTTTGGCACTGTGTCAACAAGAAAGTAGAGCTGTTCAATGTTAGCCACAGCAGCCGAGAAGTCCTTATATTGCAGTTTCTTACGTTTGTCAGATCTTGCAATGAGAGATGCCTGCTCAGTAAAGTATTGTATAAATAGTTCAGTGGCGATAGCTGTTGTGAAGACAGCGGCATCTGAGGCTGTTACGTGATCAGGATCGGTCTTGAAGATCTTCTTTATCTTCGAAAGTGGAAGCACTGATGTACCTGTAACCTCTGGCTCATCCTCACCATCATCGTCCTCAATAACAGAAACGTTTGGCTTTTTCATAGGAGTACTACTATTCTCCTCAGCCTCATCTATTGTGTCATCTTTTATCATGCTGTCTTCTATGCTCACGTCGATGGTGGCATTGATGCTGGGCTCCTCTGCGATTGTTGTGTCGTCAGTGGCCGTTTTTGTACTGAATGTCTGCATCTGTGGACCCTCACTGGACATGGTGGCGGGATCGGTTTCTCTATAATTTTGAATGGTGAATGAACAGTCACGCGTAGTTCACGGCAAAGGACATGAACGCGTTTGCTTGTAACTTCACGGAAATCGCGTACGCGTTCATCATCAGCATTTCGATTACATAATCAACAAAGCACCACTAAGTCAGCACGTTATAATTACATAAGCCAAACACAATTTCACGTGATCTTATGTATATGGCCACCCAGCATCCAATAAGTTTTCCAATTGGGTTTGTACTTTTCAGCCATTCTCTCAATTGGTGATTCAGCGACGTTTGCATCCATGAACATGTTTGCTAAGACATTTACACGAGCTGTTAGCACTTTCAAGCCAATTGTCTCTAACAGCGGTGTCGCAGGTGCTGTGGGGAACACACCTCTTATTAAACTTGTCAAGCTTAGTGAAGAGCTTGGAAGAAATATATATGGAAAGGCAGAGTTCCAAAACCCTGGTGGCTCGATTAAGGATCGTGCTGCACTGTACCTGATTAAAGATGCTGAGGACAGAGGCCTTTTGAAGGCTGGTGGTACCGTTGTTGAATCGACAGCTGGTAACACCGGTATCGGTCTCGCCCACATCTGTCGTAGCAGAGGCTACAATTTGGTCATTTATATTCCTAACACTCAAGCCAAGGTGAAGATGGATACATTAAGTAACCTGGGTGCTGAAGTCTTTCCAGTGCCGCCAAAACCATATGATGATCCAGAGAATTTCAATCACAAGGCTAGAAGGCATGCGGAGTCATTGGAGAACGCCGTATGGGCCAACCAGTTTGATAACTTGGCCAACAGACAGGCACATATTGAGACCACTGGACCAGAGATCTGGACCCAATTGGATGGTAAAGTTGATGCGTTCACTTGCTCCACTGGTACTGGTGGTACTTTCTCTGGAGTTACAAGATACTTGAAAGACGTTTCTGGTGGTAAAGTCAAGTCTTACCCAGCTGATCCACCAGGTTCATGTGTGTATTCTTACGTGACTTCGGGTGGAAAGAGTTTAGACAGGGTTGGCGGATCATTTACAGAGGGTATTGGACAAGGCCGTATCACTGACAACCTGGCTCAGGATATCGACACTGTTGATGGTGCCGTCTTCGTTCCAGATGAAGAGACAATCGCTATGATTTACAGGTTGTTGGACGAGGAAGGCTTATACCTTGGTGGCACTGGTGCATTGAATGTCGTTGCTGCTACAAAAATAGCAAAGGATTTCCCACCAGGTGCAAACATCGTCACTGTCTTAGCTGACTCTGGCCATAAGTATAGTGATCGTATATTCTCCAAAAAGTGGTTGGTGTCCAAGAACTTGTATGATTCCATTCCAGCACACTTGAAGAAGTATATTGTTTTTGAATGATCTGCTTCCATCCACAAAAGTCTATAGATATTCACATTGAAAAAGTATATACATGTTATCAGTTTGACCTAATGGACACGGTTATGTATACAGTGTAGAGCATTATAGAGAAGAAGGTTTTAATTCTGCGGGGCTATCTCGGATGTACCGGCGTTTTCCTGGATGTTCCTTTGTAAACTAGTGTTCTTTATCACACACGGAATCAACGTAGTGATTTAGACGCTCTGCAGTTGCTTGCCATGGATATGACAAAGATGATAGAGTTGGTAAAAATGACAAAGATGACAAAGATGACAAAAATGACAAAGATGACAAAGGCGCGATACCAGCAATTGGGTATGACCATTCGTTCCCTTTCCCGGAAAATGAGCCACTGTAAGACAAACAAGCATGTATGAGTACCACACTGTAATTTCCTGCACTCCAGGCGAGTATAAGAGGATCCACATCCGCCTTTGTTGATTTAAGACATAACAGTGCCTTTTTTCTGCGAAGCATAGCTGACGATCATACATTCTAACCACAATGTCTTCCAAATCCATTGTTGTTATAGGAGCAGGCTTCTTTGGTATCTGGTGTGCAAACAGGCTTTCGCGTGCTAATAACACTTATAAAGTGAAGTTGGTTTCAAAGTCCGACTACTGTTTCCATACAGTGTCATCTGCCCGTGTTTCTGTGACAAATGATCCAAGTCCCACTGTTATCCCATTAATCGACGTTGTTGACAAGACTGTCGAAATAATCAAGGACGAGGTTGTATCGCTGAAAGAAGGTTCTATTCAACTGAAGGAGATTGGCGAGCTATCCTATGACATTTTGATTGTTGCCACTGGCGCTACATGGCCTAAGCCTTTCGGTTACTCCCATTTGTGGGGTGATGACTACAAAGAGTTTTTCGCTGAAGAGCATGAGAAGATAATGGCAGCAAAGCACATTGTGCTGGTTGGTGGCGGTCATAACAACACTGAATTGGCCGGTGAATTGAATGACAGATTTGCTAAGGAGTTGAAGGCTGGTACAAAGAAGATTACCTTGGTGCATTCACAGAGCAAGTTGTTGGCCGATAATGGCCATTACACTGGTAGATTGAGACAAAACGTCACACAATATTATCAGAATGAGACTGATATTGAAGTTCTGTTAAACACGAAGGCCGAGTACTCCGGATCACAATTGACCATTGACGGAAAGTCAGTTGAAGCTGACCTAGTATACCACTCCACTGGTGTCAAACCCTCTGTTCCGCCACACGCATTTGCCAACTTCACTAACGACAGGGGATTCGTCAAAGTCTACGAGACTTTCCAATGCGTTGCTGTCCCACAAGGCAATGTATTTGCCATTGGCGACTGTTGTGACTTTCAGCTTAAAGGTGTTGTGATTCATGATGCGTGGCTGAAGACTATCCTCTATAATGTCCAGACCGTTTTGAAGAACCCATCAACGCCACGCAGTCAGTTGAAGACAAGCCCTAGAAAAACAGGATTGATACCAGCACTCGTGACAATGGGTGCAAAACACGGTGCTGGTCAACTACCGGTTCCATTGATCGGTGCAATACCTCTACCAGAGTTCTTCTGTGTCTCTTTCAAATGCCGTGACCTGATGACGCCAAAGGCAAGAGCATTGTTCAGCGAGTAAGAGCTATTGATGTCATTGTTAGCGTCATTGCCATTTGAGCTACTAGCCTGATCTGTTCTGTGATAGTGACGTTCATTGACTTTATGACCTGATATGACCCCACAAGTAGTATATGCTCTCAATTAGGCGCTCAGTGTAGATCATCGCCCTAATAAACGCGCAGCAAAAATAATGTTTCCAGAAGCTTCTGACGGGTACCGCACCGCACACACTAAGTTAATCAGCATAGCAATTCACCGAGGAACGTCGCAAAAGACGCCCAGATAGTCCAAACACAATCCATACAGACAATGGGTGAGCGGTCTGCGGCCCACATTCCCAAGGTCCAGGTAGCCAAAGTTTCGCAATGGCACAAGTTCATGAAGGCGGTCTTCTTTGAGCTTCTGATGCTCTTCTGTAACACCGTGCTCTCCATTTTCTTCCGTGAGGTGAAGGAGCGTAACTCCTTGAACGTTCCCCGTCAAGGTGCTACAATTCTTGTGGTAGCACCGCATGCGAACCAGTTCGTTGATGGTGCCATCGTCATGTCACGAGTAAAGAACCTTACAGGGAGGAACTCCCGCCCCATCATTGCAGAGTCATCATACAACGACAAGATCATTGGTGTGTTTGCCCGCTTGGCGGACTCCATCCCTGTGGCAAGACCACAGGACTCACTTAAGTTTGCAGACGGTGAGCTCTATTGCAAAGGAGATGACTATAAGACAATTTATGGAAGGGGTACCAAGTTCACACAGTTCACTGCTAAAGGGCTCATCGGGTTACCAGAGTCAGGTGGTAACGTGGACATTGAGAAGATCATAAGCGATACAGAGCTTGTGCTACGTAAACCTGTTAAGTTACCCAAAGGTCAAGAGATTCTTCAGAAAGGAACTCGCTTCAAGTATGCTCCAAAAGTGTCATACGATGAGACTTTTCAACACGTGTTCGATGCTCTTCATAACAAAGGACTTATTACCATCTTTCCAGAAGGTGGCTCCCATGACAGACCTGATCTCCTGCCTATCAAAGCGGGATTCGCAATAATGGCATTGGGCGCTGTTGCTGCAGAACCTTCTTGTACTGTGACCATTGTTCCAACAGGATTGAACTACTTCCATAGACATAAGTTTAGATCAAGAGCCGTTGTTGAATACGGTACACCAATCAAGGTCACCGCAGAGCATGGGAAGAAATATACGGAGAATCCACGTGAAGCTGTTGCTGAGCTACTGGAGGAAGTTACTACAGCTTTGAAGACCGTTACTGTTACTGCACCTGATTTTGAGACATTACAAGTGATACAAGCAGCCAGAAGGCTTTATACCAAGAAGATTCCTCTATCATTAGTTGTCGATATTAACAGAAAGCTTGTAATTGGATATACTCATTATAAAGATGATGCAAGAATTGTCCATCTCAAAAATGCTGTTCTTCAGTATAATAAGGATTTGGATAAATTGGGACTTAAAGATCATCAAGTGGAACTTTCCACAAGAAATAGATTACAAAGTTTTGTGGTACTGTTCGTAAGAATCATCAAACTTGTTTTCCTTTTGACGTTGGCATTACCGGGAACGTTATTATTTGCACCAATTTTCATCATCACATCGAAATATTCGAAGATGAAACAGAAAGCAGCACTGGCTAAATCGAATGTCAAGATCAAAGCAGTAGATATCTTGGCCACCTGGAAGATATTAATGGCCACACTTTTTGCACCATCGCTCTACGTGACATATTCTGCACTTGGTGTTTGGTTGACAAAATCTTATAATCTATTTGGAGGTGCCATTTATCATCCGATTATGCTCTTCATTGCCATTTATTTTGTGTTGGTCTTGACTACGTATTCAGCATTCAAGACTGGTGAATCAGGAATGGACATTGTTAAATCTCTTCCTCCACTCTTCAACTCTGTTTTTGGTAATGAAAAAGAACTTAAACAAGTAAGAGTTACTAGAGAAAAGTTGGCATTAGAGATCACACAATTGATTAATGATCTTGGCCCTACTGTGTTCCCAGACTTTGATAAAGCAATGAGAAGTTATGTCAGAAAGACTCGTCGTATTTCTAAAGCAGATATTGTTGAAGAGGCAGAACAGAGAGAGTATAAAGCCTCAGAGGATATTACGCATTCGGAGACTGAGACTGAATATGAGACAGATAAGGAACCAGTGTTCAGATCAAGGTCAACGTCTATATCATCTGGTGTCTCGAATGCCCTGTCAAGGGTCAACTCTGAAGGTAATCTTGCTGATATCCCAATCCTGGGTGAAGGTGGATATGGATATTATAGCATGGGTTACGAAGATAAAGAGACTGATTATATCAGAATGGACTCTCCAGCACCTGAATCCGTAAATAACCATGCTTCTTTGAAGCTGAGAAAAGCACTGAGAGAGAGGATTGATGCCGAAAAAGGGAATGAGCTGGATGGATGATCATAATGCTGGTTTACAGATCCTTTCTCCTTCTCTCTCTTCTACTCACCATCGATCTGTTTTTCTTCCAAATGATCCTCTTTAATAACACATTTCAAAGAAATACATATCATTTTAGCAAATACTATTAATTAGAAAAGTTGCAAATTCTGGAGAATTCCGTTACTGCATCCCCTCTAGACAGATGTGCCCGCTATTCGAATAAGGGTGCAGAAGCCCATCAACGCGAGACGGCTCTACAGCACTCTGATCCCATTAACACTGTGTGTTTGGGGAGACAGATGCAAAAGACCTGCACTCCAGCTGCCATTAATAATACAAACGCGTAAGCTCTGAAGCTGCGATCTGCCTCGTTAAGCTTTGGCGTGGAGGCGGGGGCAGGGGAACCGCGGCGGACCCGGGGGACGGGACTTATAAAGCTGCTATCGCCCGGCTGTGTGTTGCTTCAAGCTAACAGGACTTTGAAAGAGGCGGCGGGAAAGTGGGTACACAGGTGGAATACTTGAAACAACCATGTTTATCAACACTGCACACCTTCTCTCTTGTTTAAAGCTCACAGAACTCGCAACGGAAGACTCCGTAAGTTGTGCCTTTGTTTCTATTACTTCTGTGGAGCTTGGTAACACGCTCTGGGAGGGTCACACGACTAGCGAACGGTACTAACAGTCACAAGACTAAAATGTTCGCACAGGTCTCATATGCGGCGATGGATGAGGAGTTCTCCAAAATGGTGAGTTTATCAGATAAATACGCCAACCCAACACTCGAGAAGTGTGATTTCACATTGTACCTTGAACAAGTTGGGTTTGATTATGAGCAGCTTCAACAGGGGTACACGTATATAAAGACGGACGTTGTTGACCCAGCATATGAAGACCTGACGTTGGACATGACACGAAGCCTCAGTAAAGCTATTCTGTGGAAGTTCACGGGATCGAGGGATACTACCCTAGTGGACGAGGCCTTCGAGTCATGGCACACTTATGTGTCTTTCCATTATGAAAAGTTCAGAAACATGGCCGAGATGTTTGCGTATGAAAGCGACGATAAAGACTACGAAAACACTGTAAGATATTGGACAGAACTGTTCGATAAGATGGATGAGTTGATCGGCCGCTATGAGGACCTGAGTATGTGTTCTTTGAACCTTAAAATGTATCTATATTCTCATGATCTTATTAGATCTCTCATTGAATTTCTTACTATTATAGGTGCGGGCTTTCTGATCGGTATGGCTACTACTTTGATTTTATCTCGAAGAACCCCAAAAGCGAGACGACTTCTAAAGAGAAAGAATTCAGAGAAGGTATGATTAGCAGGCTAGAATAGCTTATACACCCTACCTCAACATATCCATGAACAAGCGGAGCTCATTTCTCTCGCTTTTTCCTGTATATTATTTCCTGCATTGTACATGATGAACAAACTTTCGCTGAAACTCATTTAATTCTACATGAAATTAAGAGTATTAGAGCCAGGGACTGCATACAAAGCCTTTTTTTGTACGTCCGCACCCTAAACAAGGCTTATGTGGCGTGGGTTGTGCCCCCCTTTCCCCTCGAAGAAATAATATCGCGCGGTCTGGTGCCTTTCGGAGATTAGTGGAGTTTAGGCTGACCATCACGTCACTTATATAAATAAGCAATAGGCTGGTCTGCTCTAATTTATTTAGATAGAAACTGGTGGGATTGTGAGGTCGTGTATACAAACCAGAAGTACTACACTAAGTTGAACTAAAATAAAACTAAAATACCTTTCATTGAAGAAACTTTTCTTATATACCAAACCAAAAACCAGATGAACTAATAATAATGTACAAAAAAACCTATGGAGAGATTCATGTGATGATGATCATAAACGTCGTGACAAATGTAGATACTTTTTAGAATCAGCAGGACACTAGGTCAACAACCTCCAAGTGGATCTTAGTACACTGGTCACCAATGGACTTGTCGTACAAGTTGTAGAAAGTACCGGACAAACACTGGTAGAAGACATCGTTATCACCAATGGCCAAGTTACCAGCTGTGGTGATAGACCAACCAGCAGCATAAATAGCACCGGCTTGTGGTGGTGGACCATCAAACTGGAACTGTCTGTTAGCGACAATAGAACCAATACGACCAGCAGAGTCTGTCAAGATACCACCGTTCAAAGTCATACTCAACGAACCACTGTTTTTACAAGCAACAGATTGGGCATAGTCAGAACCAGAAGCAGTGGCAGTTGACAATGTTGTAGTGGCAACAGTAGAGTTATGGAAAGAAGAAGTAGCTTGGATCTGGCCATCAGTGATTTGACTCACAGCAGCACCGGTAGAAGTAGTAGCTTGGATCTGTCCATCATTAATCTGAGACACAGCAGTTGCTGTTGAAGCAGGGGCCTTGGTAGTAGTAGTAGCCTGAATTTGACCATCACCAATTTGAGAGATGGCTTGAGCAGTGGACTTTGGAGCAGCAGAAGTAGCAGTTGTGGCTTGAATTTGACCATCACCGATCTGAGAGATGGCCTGAGCAGTTGGCTTAGCAGTAGCAGTGGTGGCCTGGATCTGACCATCACCAATCTGAGAGATGGCTTGGGCAGTTGGCTTAGGGGTAGCGGTGGTAGCTTGAATCTGACCGTCACCAATTTGTGAGACAACAGCTCTTTTACGCTTGTCAGAAATTGGCACAACAGCAATACCGAACTCGGCAGAGTGGTCAGAAACGGCACCAGTTGGAGCAGGTGAAGATGGTGTCAATGTCGTCCATGGCTCAGATGGAATATAAGCGGCCATGGAAGTGGCAACCATAGTGGCGGAAGCAAAGAGGGCGGACTTGTACTGCATTTGTATTGATGGTAGTTTGGTCTTGAATATTTGATAGTGGGAAAAAGATATAACTACAACACTCGAACCCAAAAACAGGGAAAAGAGACCTCCTTATATACACGATCCCCACAATTCCAATAATAATCATTTCATACAGATCAGATCAGAATTCCACATTCGGCGTGGCTGGTAAGCGAAAAAGAACATGTCAAGATGCAGGTGCTGATTCGATAGTTCTATTTTTGGGGCTTAACTATGCGGGTCGCGCGGGTTACGCGGGCGCGGAACAATTGTAACGTGCAGATCTATGTTGTTAATTTACCGTTTTAGGAAATCGAATCTGATCTCAAAAATCTTATCCAATTTCCGAGGTGGCTGGTATGACTAGCTGTAATATTTTATTGTCTAAAGATAGATATTGGACTATCAGTAAACTTAGATACAGGCAGGGCGGGCTGTGTGCCATGATCTGGGGGCATTGTGGCAGTGTTGAGGCTGAAGCTTACTCAATGGGCTTGTAGATCCAGCCTCCTTCAACAATGCGATACCGACAAGGGGGCTCAAACTTCTGGGGCAGGGTTCTGTAATTCACATCAGTTGGTTTTCTGGAGGACTTGATTTACATACAATACATGTCAAAATCTATGTCCCCATCATTCAGATGCTGATCACTATCTCTTCTCTGACCCGGGGATGATCAACGGGGTCCGTCTACGGCGAGAGAATATATATAGCGTTGTGTCTAGAGGAGCATTCACCGCAAAAAAAAACAGTCTCGCATTCATATGGCTGGTCCAGTAAGGAAATCACGAATTTTTAATATCTACAACTATGTGTGATACTTTTTAAAAGTGAATACCCTCTACATCGTTCTGCCATATCCCTTCGTGTCAGCCTATCCTCGCGAATTACCGCGAACACATTTGATAGAACGCGAACTCTTGCAGAGACTTCATAAAAACGCGTACATACTGTCAACACGAGCAAAGAAAAAAGTTTACGCGTCCATCTGAAGAGCCAGTTACGCATATAGTACAACACAGTCACAACGAAAATAGTGACAATGGCATCTACGTTCTTTGCTAAAAAAGATACTGGAAGTACCGACGGGGAGGTTGGTGAAAGACAGCTGCCGTGGGTGGAGAAATATCGTCCAAAGAATCTGGATGAAGTCACAGCTCAGGACCATGCTGTTACGGTGCTGAAAAAGACGATGGAATCTGCTAATTTACCGCATATGTTGTTCTATGGCCCTCCAGGTACCGGTAAGACATCAACAATCTTAGCATTGACAAGGGAGCTTTATGGTCCCACGTTATCTAAGTCACGCGTTTTGGAGCTGAACGCCTCTGACGAAAGAGGTATCTCCATTGTTCGTGAGAAGGTGAAAAATTTTGCACGTTTAACGGTCTCCAACGCTAGTAAACAAGATTTGGAGAATTATCCTTGCCCTCCATACAAAATCATTATTTTGGATGAAGCTGATTCCATGACAGCAGATGCACAGTCTGCTCTAAGAAGAACCATGGAGACATATTCAGGCGTTACTCGTTTCTGTCTCATTTGCAATTATATCACACGCATCATTGACCCATTGGCATCCCGTTGCTCGAAATTTCGGTTTCGTCCATTGGACAATAGTGATGCATTGGGCAGACTGCAATACATTCAAAAAGAGGAGAATATCAGGCTTGATAATGGAGTTTTGGAAGAAGTGCTGAATGTTGCTAGTGGGGATTTACGTAGGGCTATCACTTATTTACAATCAGCTGCAAGATTGAATGCGACACTCAATATTCCCGATGAAGAAGGTGATTTAGACGTGGAAAAAACTACTAATGTCATCACTGTTAAGTCCATTCGTGAAATCGCTGGGTCTGTGCCAGAGGAAGTTCTCGATTCTCTCTTGAAAAGTGCTGAGTCTAAACAATTCAAAAAGATCTTTAAATCAGTTGAAAATGCTGTTGCTGAAGGATGGAGTGCTATAGAGGTTGTCAACCAATTACATGACCGATTGGTACTAAGCGATTTGTACACGTCTGCTCAAAAGAATCAGTTCTCCAAGATTTTGTTCGAAACAGATGCTAAGCTGACAAATGGTACTGATGAACATATCCAGTTGTTGAACATGCTAACAAAAATTTCTCAAGTCTTCTAAAAAGTGAAATATAGAAAAACTACTAGATGAAGCAGTGACAATAACTATAGTAGAGATAATAATAGATTGACTAGCAGAAGCATCGTCTGTTCTTGATCATGTGCTATTGAACTTTTCTTATATATTCTGAGGTCACATGTCTTCCGTGACTTGGATATGGATTCGCAAATACAGCTCCGGTCATAGATGAATGATCTGAGAAAATAAAACTTAAATGCAAATAATATGCGGAAACCTATTCATGATAAACAAAAGGATGAAGTAAGTTACGGTGAATCAAGCGACGAGATATCATTCTGCTTCAATTCTTCTGCTGGCCCTGTGGACCACTTTGTTGTGGCTGCACTGGGAAACCTGGCGGAGGACCAGCAAAGAACCCTGGTGGTGGGGTTCTACCATCAACAAACACTGGCATACCTTGACCGCCTTGACTACCTGGTGCGTTATTTTGGTAGATCATACCTGGGGGAACACCATGTGGAGGTCTCATCTGTGGAGGGAATCCGGTCTGTGGTGGGAATCCATTTGGAGGTGGCATGAAACGACCCTGTGGTGGGAACTGTCTCATGTTTGGTGGTATCTGCTGTGGATTGATCCATGGTGGAAGTTGTTGTGGACTCATACCTGGTGGCAACATCTGACCTGGTGGCAGTCTCTGCCCGTTAAATTGTGGTGGCACGTGACTAGATTGCATTCCTGGTCCTTCAAATTGTGTACGACTTTGAGATGGGAAACCAGGCGGAGGTTTCGAGGAGGTCTCATTACCACTCTGTGGCTGAATCTGTTGTGACTGTTGTGACTGGTGTTGTTGTGGAGATGGCTGATGCTGAGGTTGTTGTAGTTGTCGTAATTGTGTCTGTGAAGGAATAGAACGTGGGTTTTCAGGACGAGATTGAGAGGCCTGCACAGCAGAGGCAGGCTGTTGTGGAGACTGTGTTGCTGAAGTAGTTTCTGTTCTGCCATTTTCTGGTTTCTTAGCCATCAGAGACATAAAGAAAGAGTCCTGATTACCACCTTGGAGTGGTTGTCCTTGACTCTGTTCCAACCCTGGAGGAAATTGAGAAGCAGGTGTCATAGCAGGTGAGCTCGTTTGGGTCTGACTTTGGAAGAACTGTGATCTTTGTGATTGTTGAGGAGCTAGCTTAGGAGAATTGTTTTCATTGGAAGCAGCAGCACGCTCACCACGATCCAAAAAGGATAATATTTTAGATACACCATCACTTCCCTCAGCAGGGGCACGGGATTCGACAAGTTTTGATTCTGATGATGATTCTGGTTGGTTGAACATGGAAAAGAATCTGGAGTTTTTGGCATCAACACCAACAGAATTGTTGAAAGCACTCTTCGCAGAAAGACCAAAGAAACTGTCAACATTATCACCAGTTGAAGCTTGTTGTGTAGTCTCTGGGATGATTTCGCCCCTTTTTCTCTTCTCTTCGCTCAAGACTCTGGCCTTGTATTTCTCGAAATCATCAGCAGAGCCGGCAACAGGAGCATCTTTATCAAATTCGTTCAACCATTCAAGTTCATCGTTCCTCTTTGCACGATTATTTCTCCCTCTATTACGGTGCGTATTACTATACTTCTCACTGTAGTTACGGCTCTTACCCAAGTTGAAGTTGCCCATGGCACCTGTGTTGTCGTAGTTTCTGCCATTGCTACCGGTGTTGTTCCATTCACGTCTATTGTGCTGTGGAGGTTTGTTTTTCAGTCTGTAATAATTTTTGTCTGGTAAGTTCAGTTGATCAGCAGTTGGAACAAGTTGTGACTCTCTGATTTTTAGGAGCTGTGATGGGAGATATCTAGTAACATTGTGGTTTTGATACTCGAAGTGCCAGTCCTCAATATCAATCACTCTGTTCTTGATGTGTGCTGGAGTGACATAAACATCACTGTCTTCCTTCTCTTCTTTTTCCCTGTTGGACTCAGCATCCGTCAGGGTCTTGGTGATGTCGGCGGCAACTTCATTCTTCTGCTCTTGTTTCTCTTCTTGTTCTTTCTTCTTCTCACCCTGTCTAAGCAAATTCATGATGGCAGCACCGCCATCTGTCTTAACTGGAGCTTCAGACACGGTTCCAACAAATTGTGATGAATTATGTTCTGATGTAGGCATTGATATTATTGATGGATCCTGATAGTTGGACATATGTGGTGGATTTATAGGTGCAGGCGGAGAAAAATTATAATCAGCACTCCAGTAGATGTGAAACAATACTCAATGGTGTCCAATTAGTGAACGTTACGAGTTTCAATCGGTTAGTCTCTGTAGTTGTGGCCACGGAGGTTAGCAACCTGAAACAACGTTCTCTTCAGATTAAAGGGCTGTAATTGGCTGTAAGTGCGGGGAGAGTGTGGTCTGTGAGTTTTCAGAGCACCTGAGTTTGTCCGAGATAAG
Organism: Petasospora mycetangii; assembly: GCA_003708295.3. NCBI lineage: Eukaryota > Fungi > Ascomycota > Saccharomycetes > Phaffomycetales > Wickerhamomycetaceae > Petasospora > Petasospora mycetangii. Next base: position 87,954 of record PPNU03000016.1, on the reverse strand, counting down.
ATCGGTTATATTCCGTGCTTATTAAAGCCTGTTTAGTGGATGTTAAGCCGTCAGTGGAGGAGTATAAAGTACGCTTTTGATACCTCGTTTTCGCCCGCTTTGATCAATCAACAATTTTTTTCGCGGCTTTTTGCTTGGTGCGCGCGAGGTCCGAGGAGACCGGTTTCCTAGTTGGGGGAAGGGGGATAAGCGAGCGAAATTGGGCTTCCGTCAATTTATACCGTGTGGAAGTAAGAGAAATCTATTGATAGCGTCTCGATCATCTCTATTAGAAAATGAGTGGGGACGAACAAAAAATTGGTTACGCAGATTACACGAGTAAGAAATAAACTATAAAAAAAACATGAAATTTTTCTTGAAACATAATGATACAATATATGAGATAGAAAGTCAAGTAGACCTCTCTGAAGTACGGGTCTACCATCAAGCCATGTTCAGATGAGCCCCACACGTGGAAGACTTTAGAATGTAAATTGGATGGCAATCAAGTGATGAAATCAAAACTCTTCTTTGAAGATGCTCTTGTGCTTATCCTCTTTTGTGACGATGTCTGGGCTAGCAGACTCCTCGTTGACTTCCTTCTCATCACCAGAACCTTGGGAGAACCCAGAGAAGGTCTGTTTCAATTCACCGCCATCAATATCATCCGTCTGTGTGGCAGGAGCTGTTGCAGCACCAGTTGGAGCATTGGTGATAGACTTGCGTGTGTCGGTACGTGGATCATAGTTCAAAGCGTCATCAACCATTGATCTGTAACGAGTGCCAGAACCTGATAAAGAGCCGGAAGATGTGGTTGTTGCCTTAGCCTTAGCAGCAAGGCTGGCAAGAAGTGCGTCAGAAGTACCCGTAGTGCTAGTGGCCTCGGTAGCCTTAGCATCATCGGACTTAGCAGATGGAGAAAGAGCATCTGGTGTAGCAGTACTTGCTTCCTCAGTAGTGAATTCCTTAGCAACAGGCTCTTCCACGATTGGCTCTGCCTCAACGGATGGTGGCAAAAGTTCAGCAATCTTCTTCTCCTCTTCCAATGCTGCAATCTTTTCACTTTCTAACTCCAACTCAATCTTGAGTCTCTCATTCTCCACGATAGCCTTCTCCTCGTCAATCTCGGCTTGCTTCAAAGCAGCTTCAGCGGCGAGCTCATTGGTCTTCTTCAAAGCAACTTCGACCTCTGCTTTCTTTACCTCAGCCTCTTTGGTCAATCTCTCCTGCTCAGAAGAAGTGTTTTCAATGTCCAATTGCAATTTCTTCAACACATCCTCTGCATTGGCTAACTCCAATTTGGAAGCCTCAAGCAAATTGTTAGCATTCTCAGTGTTCTTGGCCTGACTCTCGGTAATGTCTTGAACAGCTTTCTTCTCCTCATTCAAGACAGCAAGTTTGTCTTGTTCAATCTTCAAGTTTGCTAAAATTGGAGCCAGCTTCTCAGAACGCTCTTTTTCGGCAGCATCCAACTCGGATTTTCTGGCAGCCTCTGCAGCAGCAGCCTCCTTGGAGATACGTTCACTCTCAGCGGTCTTCTTAGCCAAGAGTTCCTCCTTCTTTCTGATTTCTTCCTTCTGCTTAGAGGCCAAGATTTGCTTGTGCTTCTCCAACTCCTCCTTCTTTGCCTTCTCCAGAGCCAGCTTGGCATCCTTCTCCTTCTGCTTCTCTGCTTCTAACTCAGCTCTTCTTTTGGCCTTGGCCTCTGCCTTCAACTTTTGTTCCTCAAGTTTCTTGGCTTTCTGAGCTGCCTTGAACTCTTCGTGTTGCTTCTTCTGGTCAGCTTTCTGCTTAGCAATCTCTGCATCCTTCTTACGTTGTGCACTTGCAGTCTTGTCAATCTGTTCCAGAACAGGGCTGACAAATTTAGTAGCAATAGCATCTAACTCTTCTTGAGTCATGAAAAGACCACCACCAAGGTTGATCTTACCGGTGTGGGCAGAACGTTTCTCATGATGTCTTTGAGCAATTGCCAAAGCAGCTTTGTTAAATTCTGGGTTAAGCATAAGGTCCTTTTCACCCAAGTGCTTGTCAATACCCTTCAAAGTCTTAGAGGCATTCAAAGAGGCAGCAGCAAGAACCTTAGGGTCAATAAGAGAGTTTCTGTAAATAGCCTTAGCCTCTAAATCTGGGTCCACTGGAGCTTTGTAGTTTTGGGAGGCAAGAGCACCAACAGCAGCAAATGATTCAAGAGCGGCCTTGTCCTGTTTAGATTGAGTTGGGAGGCCGAATCTCGCAGAGTCTTTCTCCGGGTTTAGTCTTTGGGAAACCATCGTGGAGGCTCTTTCCTTTGAGACCTGATTGATCTTGGAGATATCCAAGGTCGATTTCTTCTGACCGTTTCTCACGGCGTCAAACTCGTATAAGGAGGCCAAGTTTGAAGAAGCAAGAGACCCAATAGATTTACCGGTCTTGTTGTACAAGGCAGTGGCAGCACTTGAAGAAGAGAGTGTTTCAGAGTGAGACTCAGAGGTAGAGGAGCTCTTCACAGTGAAGGACTTAGCGTGGAGAGCAGCAGAAGCGGCATCATCAGCGATGCTTTCTCTAGTCCAACGTTGCGGAGCAGTGTCCTTTTTAGCTTGAAGAGCCGCGGTGTGAGCATCAGCAGCAATAGTTCTCTTGTACGTTTCAACAGTGAGATCAGTAGAGTTGGCAAGCAAGGCAGCAGTATCAGAGGCAGAAGCACCGTTTGGAACACCAATCGACTTCGCTGATGGAGAGTCGTAGATACCATACTTGAGTTTGGCCTTGTAAAGCGCCTCCTTAGATAAGGGCTTGCCATTGGTCTGGTAGACAGAGGAGACCCTCGACTTTGTGGTGTAGTTATCCGAGTTGCTGACGATAGACATGACTATATTGTTATGTTTAAGCCTTGGAAGCACCTAATACAGCAATTGGGGATAGTTGATAATACAAAAGATACAAGTATAAAGAAGGGTTGCTTCACCCGTGTTTTCAAGCCTCCGCCTGTAATTTCACTGCCGCGCTTCTGCAGTGGTGAAATTAATTCAGTATACCGCGAAAGTTTCCTTGTTCAGCACACGCGTGGGGTCGCCCGAAATAGGCGAATTTGTGAAGGTCAATTAGCCAAATTGGGAAGGTGTGGCTCAACCGTTCACATGACGTAAACATGAACCCTCGGTGTACCAGATGAGGCATGTGAAGCCACATTCTCCGAGGGTGCTCTGCTGCGCTGTGGGTTGTCTCAGGCGGGTTTAGCTTTTACAGCTAATAATTTCAAATAATTTAAATCTAAGAAGTTATCATCATATGACAACTTATCGGTAAAGAGCTTCACACTCGCCGATATCGCTATGCAGAGTTGCCCGGCTAAGATCTAGTTAGAAAACGTCGTACGTTATAGTCTGGATGTGGAGTGCGTCTCTCTGTGCTGACCTGTGAATGGTCTTTCTTTAAACGATACCTGACACCTTCTAAATATGCACAGGGTCCAAAACGGCACTTAAGATTTCCATTGGTGACTAGTATAGATGAACTCTAGGGAATCATGAATTCGTATAAAAATGTCTCCTAGTGTTGTTGTGGTGATGGGAGCGTGGCCCGGACGCTGTACGATCTGGCCTGTCATATAGAGGGCTGCAGCAGTGGTTCAGAGCGGAGAAAGAGACCATTCAATATTCTTAAAAGTTCCAAATCCCACTGTTATTGAGTCTTCCCTTCCTAAGTCCCAGACTCTAGCTATAGGCCTTGGCCTTTTCGTACAAGCCAGTATTCCAGCAACAGAGTAGAACGACTCTTTTCTTTGTCTTCTTCTATCATCACGCACCTGTCTCCCCTGCCAGCATACACAGCGCACTTTCCGTCAGCCTAGACTATCGCTGAAACTTGATTTCCCAGCAAACTCTCAGAGGCTAGCGGCATAACAGCAGATATAGCTCCACCAATATCGCAGAGCTCTGTTTTTACCGGACTGTTAATCTTGCTGTACTATGCCAACCACTGAATCAGAGCTGGTAGCCTCTTTCCTTGAGCACTCCCTTATTGAATCGCCACCGGATCAGACTTCGCTGAGCTCAAGCAGCGCTTTGTGCAGCCATGGTCCGGCAACTCCACCTCTAGGGCCTGTCATGTTCAACCAGTTAATCACATCAACCATTTACAATGACCCAAATACCATTCTGGTGTCTCGTGTGGATTCGCTTTTCGACACCGATTTTTTGATCAGCAACAGTGATGCTACTGGTCCTTCAGTTGTCACATCAGTTGCTAGAGAGACACTGAATGACCTTGACGAGCAGTGTTACACTGTCAACCCTAAATCCCTGAGTTCTAGTAACAGCAACTCTTCTCTTTCCACTACCATGGATTGTAAGGAGATTGACTCTACCAACGACGGGGAGTCATCCACATCATTCGTGGATGATCACACCTCTGAGTTTTATACTTCATTTCCTCGCAAGTTTGATTGGAAGGTCAATGATGAGTTGAACGAGGCACTATCCTTATGGATACAGAAGAATGAAAGAACAAAGCAGAGAGAGGTTTCCAAGGCACGAGAACTGGCTGTTGATATTGCAGCTGAAGACGAAATATTCAATTCTACTGCAGCTGAGGCCGAAGTCAAGGCTAAAAAGAGTAACCTGGGGCACATGAAGAAACAAAAAATGGAGGAGAAGCAAGCTGCTGATGTTCGGCACTTGCCGAAAAACTCCATCTCAGTGCTTCTGAGTTCCAAGTCAAAGTCTTCTCTATCAACTGCTCCTACATCTTCATGCATTTCTCTCTTGAAAAGGAGAAAATCCGAATCCAACCTTCACACGCTCTATCGGTCCTCGAAGCGCACTCATCCGGCTAAGATGATACGTCGTTCTAACTCCACATCGGCAACATTTTCCAAAACTTCTCACAGATCTAATATCTCTGTGGGCCGTTACTCGGAGGAAGGAGACTCAAAGCCATTCGGATGCCAAAAATGTGGTAAGTTCTTCAAACGACTCGAACATTTGAAGAGACACCACAGATCTCTCCACTCTAACGACAGACCATACCCTTGTCCTGAGTGTGACAAGAAGTTCTCCAGATCTGACAACTTAGCTCAGCACAGAAAGACTCATCATTCCCAGGCCAAGAAAGCTTGAACTGATACCTTCCAAGTTGCATGAAATCAATATTTGCATCCACGATCTCCAGTCTCCAATTGCTAATTCCCTTATATGCTATCAAATAACTCCAACTCACCACTTTTCCTAACTATACAGTCCACAGCTAATAGCTCGCACACAACATTTTAGTCACGAATATTTCCTGCTCTTCATTAAAAGCGACAAAGAAAAACTTCTTTCACGCTACAGGATTGGAGGTTGACATACCCCTCTCCCTCTCATCGAGCTTTGGTAACCAAGATGGTTTCATGACCCCCCATCAAGATACGAATGGGAAATCTATGTCATAAGTTTGGAATTTGCATCTACCGACCACCACCTAAACTTGTACTGACTTTCTGCCCTTAAGTCTACTCATTCAACATTCAATAATTGCTTGCATATTCATAGCTATAATCTTGCACAGCTGTTACTTAGAAGCTTCGTAATTTCGCGCTTCGTGGTACATGCGGACGACCACTTCCCAGGAACGGCTTTAGCGACTATCCGGGTTCATACGAAGGACGTTCCAGAACTTTGACAGTCACTATACGTCTGTTCTTTGACCGACATCCTCAGTTTCCAAGATCTCTGCCTTCGGAGTACGCCGTAATGCTGCGGCATGTACACTTGTGCACCACTTTGAACTAACTTCCTTGCCCAGCTATCTAAGGGTCACAGTGATACACATTTTGGAATGTACGAAGCAGTTGGTCGACAACCGCCACTATTCTGCGAGTGGTTGAGCCTTGTAGTCCGTTTAAGAGCTCGTGAAGTTGGATATCTCTCGCAACTATGACGCTGAAAGCAACTTTTACGGATCGTTCCCCAAAGGAATCGAAGATACCCAAGGATCTTCTTGATCCGCGATAGGGTGAAAGTTAAGTCTGTTCTGCGCCAGTTTCTGCTTTTGCTATGTGGGGTGTACCGAGGGGAAGTTAGTGCCCTCTGATAAGAACGTGCAGTGCTCCAAAGCCAGCTTCGAAGATCTCTTTCTGGAGGGGATGGAGGAAATGATCTTATCATGAAGGTATATGGCTCATTAATCGTCTCATTAAATTTTTATTAGTTATCGCCTTGTTATAGAATCATTTGTGTACTGAGGTAGTAGCCCTAACTAGGTTGGCCAACTCCTCGACATCATCAGTCTGATATTTCTCTCTTAGATTATCAACCCTTTTGTTGAACCTTGATGCTGGATTCAAGTGGACCAGCTTGACATGTCGCTGACGGGCGTCCTTTCTCTTGAAGATCTTATCACACAGAGGACTTGTACATTTGAATTTCTCAGCATCTTTACCTGGAGTGAACCCATCAGAGTAGACTGGGCCAGGTGCTGTCAATTCTTTATCAAATTGAACAACGTGGCCATGCTGAGCTGCACAGTGCCGTCTTACTTCAGCACGTCGTGGAAGACCAAGTACATGCCATGGACACTCTTTAAATGGACAACGGTATGGTCTGACCACTTTGAACTCATCCAAGTGTTTAGCCAACCCCATCAGAGAGCTAAACACATCCGAACAGTGAGAGCATTTGTATATACCTTTCTTTTTCATACATTGGACCTTCTCCCAGTGTACAGAGTTCTTCCTTAATGTTTCAACAATCGGCACATAGTTCTTCTTCAGTACTTCTGTCTTTTCCACACTCTCCTCACTTTTGACTGAAATTGTTCTTGCATCTCTATTCAATGACCTCCTTGACCTTGACTTACGGAGCTGCTTAGTGGTATCATTGAAGTGTGAAGTTAATGCACCAGTGTTAGAGTCTGTTTCGTTTTTGTCAGAGTAGCGAATGCTCAAGCCTTCACTGAGATGGATATCCTTTACACGCTTGAGATAATTTTGCAAACTTCGAACAGACTCTTGTGAAATTATTTCATTTTCCAATACCCTCTCAATATCAAGCCCAGTAGTTAAAATCTGTAGTTCATTTTGGTCTGGCTTTCGAAGCTCATACCCAGTTAAGTCTTCCGAAAAATGTCCTTGGTCTTGGGCGTTGTATTGCTCTCCAGATAGGTACAAGTGACAGTCTATAGTTAGTGGTTGGTTCGATGTGTAGTCTGTCAATAATACCGAAGATTCTGGTGCAGAATTGTTTTGTGTAGCAAGATAGACCCCTTCTTGTTTATCCTGTGAGTATTTTGGACGAACCCCGTCGTCGATATGTGGCAATTGTTCACACTCCACTGGAGTGGCTATAGTCCATCCTTCCAGAGGACCCCTCCAACTGCTACCTTCTTGTGAGTCAAGGAGTGCGGTGGAACCGTTGATCTGGAGGAACGAGCTGTTGGAAGAGTTGTTGATGGAGTAATTGGTGGAGATGACAGAGGCATTGACCGGGAGTGGGGAGTCTACAGGTGTGCCCAGGGAATATTGACCTGAGTATGCGTAGTAACTATCGTTTTCAAAGAAGGCATCGACAACATTGGATACATCCGTGGTACTGGGCCCTTGTCCAAAAATGCTGTCCAGCAGAGTGTCCTGGACGAAGGGCACACCTTCCATATGCTCTGTCTTAGGTTTTTGTGCCATTTTCTGATCAGCGACGTGGGACATATTGTGAACCGGTGACATTCGGTGATTTCACAACCAAATCTTTTGAGGGGCCCAGATTGTGGAACAAGCTGCTTATATACGAGTTCCCACTCGCCCTGCTTTGTCTGATTCCGATTTGACAGAGACGTCTGTCCACGGACTGCGCTGGACTGCGAATTCAAGAACTACAGTACGCACAAACTACAGTCATCTACATCATTCGCGCATATATTGTCCTGGAAACTAGAGCCTTAGAAGATTTCGTGCGTTCTCGGCCGCGTTGTTATGCAAATGTCATGCATTTTCACTCAGACACTTGAGTCCATTTGTGATCAGACTGAGGGTCCAACGACTTTATAACAAGAAGCATTGTGTCAGTGGTGTACATGTCTCGACATGGACTTGCATTGTAACCAACATCTTTGAATTTTGATGATAATAATATTAGTTTCACGATGACACAAAGCATTTGTCTTCATAGCCCCTTCCGTTAAATGGATATGGAGAGGGTCAGGCTTTCATCAAAAGCTCGATATGAGTGCCAACTTTTCATAGCCAGTAAATTGTCCGCGGAATTGAGACGCGATTCACATATCCAATGTGCTACCCCATCGTGTCATACTTACATACCCTGAAGACACGGTTGATTCTAGACAACACATATACTCTCGGCACTGTATTCATAACACTAGGGGAAGTAACCCGATGCAGTGCTCCAATCTCTTATAGATTATTCTTCAACACTTTGGAGCATTGGCTGTACTGAAATGACCTGTCAACTCAGTTTATGCATCTACATTTCCAGTATACGACTGAATACTTCAAAAAGTGCCCATTGAATTTCGACGTAAATATTGAAGATACCGGTAAGGCTTTCATCGAATAAAGAACAACAAAATCAAAAGAGCTGCTAATCGACTTGATGTGTTTATACACTTTTTAGGGCGCCGTCTCTGGCACAGCGCTCATCATCTTTAACCCACACTGCTTCATCGTCGATGACACACTAAATGGGTCTTTGCGCTTTGATTTCGGTTCCGCCTCGGGCATAGACTGCGATATTTATATCCGTAATAGATATGCTACCAGCTATAAATTGCAGTATAAAACTTTGACCCTAATGCTTTGCATGGCTCTCATGTATGCGCTCGCCATTAAATGCCCACTTCCGAGATTCTCATGCAGTTAAAAAATAGGCCATTGAATTGTTGCAAGGTCATAACTCATTCCAGATGCGACATGCGTTTGCACCTCAGGTTTCATCTTTAAACAGAACGCAATGTACTTTGTTGAGGATAGATTAGTAAAAATTTATTAAATTCTCAGCTATGATAAATCTCAGGATCTTACAGATCAACTAAACTTTCTTTGAAACTAAAACATTCGATATTTGTAGCATCTGCATCGCAGCTAAAATTTGAGATCGAGGTCCTCCTGGTTCTGCATTACGGGTCGAGAAATTAAGTTTCTGTAACTTTTAAAGTACAGTTAAAGGCTACATTGTTATCTGGTATGTGATTTTGAATTCTTTCGTAATTCTGGTAATGTTGATTGCAAAAGAAGATCATAATAAAAGCACTGCTTCTGCTGACTCTATTTTAGCTAAACTAGGATGGTTGTCTACTGAATTCACACAAACATGTAAAGTCCCTATTCATTGGGGTTTTTGAACTTCCTCTATTCACTAATGGGCATTGTATATTTTTCAAGACGGGTGTCCCTAACTACTTGGCTTTCTAGCACCCTCGTGCAGAACAACCACGGTCCTGAACCACGGTCCTGGCTGCCCTTGGCAGTCTCTCAAGCGAGTTGTTATATAACACATAACTTGGTTGCTGCATTCCAATCCCACGAAATTGGCACCCGAGAGTGGATAAGGGCGACAGCTGTTCTTCAAGGCCCAATGAAGCTGCCATCAGATACTATTATGGTCCTGCTCAAGCAGACTCTGAGCTTGCTCGCTCCTTGCTAGTACCAGATCTCCGCTCATTGCAGTGGACACCGATGTAAGTGGGTTCTTGCCCTTTTTAGACAGCGATCGCCGACCCGCCCTGCGGGTGCTTGTAAATATGCACACATTTCAGCATAAGCAGGCGTCAGCAGCGTCTTTGGGTCCCTGTGTGTTTTAAACCTTTTTTGCAGACTTTTGGTACCATATTTGCGTTTGTTTGCTATTGGAAACTGTGTTAGCACTGCAACTATTATCTATACGAGGACAATATGTGCTTGTTGCAAGCCATTCTTCAGGGCCAGAGCTCAAGAATGTCTATAGAGCGAGCACTACGGCGATGGGGATTAGATCTATTGTCTTGCTATTAGCGCCCTGCACATGTTATAGCTACAGGTGAGAGTCTAAGTTCGCCCAGGGTCGGGTGAGCAAAACTGAGACTACAGGCCTTGCGTGAGAAACTTTAAATGATCAAGCCCCACTATACAGTATGATCTATATGGAGCTATCAGAGGGCTAGGCCATCCTCGTACTTCATCTATGGTCTGCACCCTCAGCTGAGGGAACGTGCTCATTCGGAACCAGGGGCAGCTTGCTAGAGCTTCGTAAACTAACACAGAATTGAAGACATTATCGTCTAGGAACAAAAGATGAAAGATCTCAGCAGATCCATGGCCTCTGGCAGTTTAAATAAGACACCATTAAGCTATGAAAGTCCAGTCACCGCAAGGGTCATTCAGATCTGAACTAAGTGCAGTGTGTCATGTCCCGTGTTGTCACGGAAACTACCGGAATTTCCGATCTTATCAAGCTGTCAACCCCATAATTTAGCTGTAAAATTGTACGATTTGCACAATTGGCGGAGGAGTAATCAAAAGAAACTAATACAAAATAACTGTTTAGGTCAACTAGCCCTGTCAGAACTTCAGATTTTCTACACAAGTTTTGTGAGTTCGACTTCAAAATAGGACTAAGTGACATTCTTATTGGTGAGTCAAGAATACAATGTGTCGGAACAGAGGGTTGAATACTGGCGACTCCAGTAAAATTATACACCACGTACGCTGGATAATAGCATGTCCAAACTCTATATGTGCTTTATTGCAATTTGATCGTATCACATGACACACAAATATATGTAGGTCACTAGGGATGATTTGGAAACTCTCTGTATATGCCTACGCTGTGTCTTCCTTATACGTATTTGTAATAGGTTTTGCTCAATTTCATTTAAACTATACATGGGAGTACATCTTGAGTACCAATTACTTTGACTCGACATCCAATGGGGTCAAACGCAGATAAGGCTTGATGATTCTGAACTTTGGGAACAAAGTCTTAGCCTCATCATTGGAAACAGATGGGTGGACAATGACATCGTCACCTGGAATCCAGTTGATTGGAGTAGTGACTCTGTGCTTGTCACCAGTTTGCAAGGAGTCCAAAACCCTCAAAACTTCGGCTGTGTTTCTACCAGTAGAAGCAGGGTAAGAAATAATGAGACGGATGGTTTTGCTTGGGTCAATGATGAAAACAGAACGGATGGTGAACTGGACACCCTTGTTGTCAACATTGGTAGCGTCCAAATGATCTATCATGTCATACTTAACAGCAATTTCTCTCTTAGGGTCAGCAACAATTGGGAAGGAGAGCTTAGAGCCAGTGATCTCATCAATGTCCTTGATCCAGGCCTTGTGGGAAGAGGCATCGTTGGCAGAAAGACCAATCAACTTGGCACCTCTCTTCTCAAATTCTGGTTGAAGCTTGGCAAATGCACCCAGCTCAGTGGTACAAACTGGTGTGAAATCATCAGGGTGAGAAAAGAAGACAGTCCAGCTGTCACCAGTGTACTCGTAGAAGTCTATTGGGCCATTGGAGGTGTCAGCCTGAAAGTTTGGAGCCTTTGATCCGAGACGAAGGGTACCGTCAGCAGGTTTTGGAATAGACATTGTGTGACAGAAATTGATATATAGTGTTCAATTGAACCACTAAATCCCTTGCAAAGAGCAAATAAATGGCCATCTAACCCGTTTTATAGTAAAGCCAAGTAGGTGTTGCATCACAGAGTGCGAGGCCTTGCAATTCCGCACTCAACTTTTGTCAACTCACGTGACTAGGAGAATAAGTTTGCCTATTTACTCGCCACAGACGGGGTTTGAAAGCGTGGCTGACAGTTGTGGCTGGTGAGAGATGTGTAAAATTCATGCACTTCTGTGTAAAACTTTAATTGTCAAGTGATGTGCTTTTGGGGTTGTTGCGGCGTTGATACTATCTGCTGCTGTTTCAACCGGAATGCACTCATTCGACAAAGAGCCACATATCTACAGCTTATATTATTCTTTAAAACTTTTCATTAAACCCGTTGAGGGAACAAGTAACGATAAGAACTAACCTAAACGAAACAAATTTAACCCAAATTATCATACCCAAAAATGTGTCATGTAGAACATTATCCTTGCAGTGCTGGATGGAGGTATACACTCAATGCCGGAAATCACAATATCGTCAATCGTCACAATACTCAGACATATAGGCATTCGAATTCACCACTCCAAAAATGTCAATCACACGTTCAATTTAAACGGTCTCCAAGACTTCGTCCTTGAATGAAGACACCTTCTTACCCTTCTCCTCAGAAGAAGCCTCACCGTGGAGTGCTAAGAGAGATCCCAAGTCGAATTTTGGCTGCTTGAGTAACTTAACCTTTCTAATATGGACGTTTTGCAATGGGAAAATACCCTTGGTGGCCTTCTCAATCTCACGTCCAATGACCTCTGGGATCAGTTTCTGGGTGAGCTGAGCCAATGTAGAATTGGAAACCTCTCTCTGGATGATCTCAGTCATCTGTTTTCTGATAGCTCTGATGTGGGAGGATTGAGCGTAGGTGGTCTTCTTGATCTGGTTGGCCTGTCTCTTGGTGAAAGCAAGACCGAAAACTCTGACAATGTACTCGTCAGAGGTCTTAGCGGTGACATTGCACTCGATCAAAGTCTGCCACTTTCTAACCATGGATCTAATCTTGTCGGAAGTGAAGTCCATACCGTGGAAGTTGGTGAGCAAGTTCTTACCCTGGACCTCGTCAACTCTAAGTTTGACGTTTCTGAAAGAGTAGTCCTCAGAACCCTGGAGGTCGGCGAGGGAGATCTCGACGATACGACCCTTCAAAGCATCGGCAGCGTTCTTCAAACCAGTGGACTTGTTGACCAAGGTCTTACCAACGTTTCTGTTCTCGAAGGTGGATGGAGCCTTGATGTCAAACCACTCCTTTCTAGTGAATGGGTCCACGACTCTCTTCTTCAAACCCTTCTTACCCTTGGACAATCTTTTGTTCTTACCGACAGCCATTTTTAATTCTATTTTGTGAATCAATCCAACACGTACACACAGGTGGTTATTTTTCAAAATTTTTCACACGAACAACGACCCTCGAACTGACGCTGCAAAAGTGAAAATGTTTGCGAATCGAACGCATTCGCGACATTGGCAAATTTGGTAAATGCACTTTCGGTAGGCCCAGTGTTTCACATCCGCACACCAACAGTCACATGCGGCAGGGCCATACCGTAGTATGGAGTGCGTGTGGCCATAACAAACACGGTTTGAGCAGCAAGCTCAAGCGTGGCCGCAGCACATGGTTGGTGCAACACCGCTATCTCAGTGGTCACATTATATACCGCTTTATATCTTTAAGCTACACTATCTCCTCCTGATGTACACCTATATAGAAGAGAAGAACGCAATTATCTACGACTACTCTAAGCTTGCCTAGCACTGTCAATCTATTTAGTTGTCTGATGCTCTGGTATATGGGTAGTGACTCAGACCATCTAACTATAGACCACGTCCCCAAAAGGGCCGACTTTAAATAAACTTATTGATACGAAGGTAAATACACATCGTTGCCACAGAACTTTCGCAAAACGCACTATAGGCTCTACTTCTCTTGCTGAGCCTAATTCAAACTCCGAATAGTTGCCCAAACGCTCTTTTATACCATCACCTCTGGGTGTGCCGCTTTTACCCCTACTCACCCTCTGAACGCACACCAACGTCAACGCCTTGGAATGCCTCCCTCCGATAGATCTGATCCACAAATCTTTGAGTAAGTCGAGTCTAACCCTCCATGGCAGGTCCTCATCGATGCCATAAAGGCTCAGACGGAGTCTATGAAGGCTTTGTCGGAGTCTATGATGATGGTCACCATCGATTCGTCAAAGGCTCAGGCAGAGGGGTTCAAAGATTTGAAGTATAATATTATCGAGCAGAGTGCTTCCTGAGATGATGCTCGCTGTGGTAGCTCTTGTGCTGCTTCACGAGCTTGTTCCCCAAGTTCTCAACCTACTCAAACGGAGACCAAGGGACCTGTAGAGACAGGCATACCCCAGATTATCGCGGAGCGCATTGCTGAGTCTTCTACACTTATGAAGCTGTACATCCAATCGCTGCTGTTATGGAGAAGGCCTGGTTAAAATGGGAGCCAGATGAACTTCCCTTGAGGCTCGAGTGCTGCTATAAGTTTCAAACTCCTGTTATACACTACTTGTCTGCTATACCGTGATGGGAACTGAGGGAGAAAGGTGTGTGTTCGCTGTGGCTTCTGAAACGCCAGATCCCAAACCTAGAGAATGGAGACTGAACACAGATGCTACTATGGTAGATGATGAGGGAGATATGGACACTTTAGATCAAAATGTCCAGCTGACACGTTAGCAATTCCAAAGCCAAAAGTATGATGGGAAGAATAAGAAGGAAGCTTACTCTTCCTAAGACGACTCAGCTCGACAAGTGAGTGCATAGACGACATTTCAGAAAAACGGGCCGTCAGGCTCTGGACGTTAACATATTACTCGGGATGAGGAGATGAGCACATATGAGGACTACTGTCCGTTATTTATTGGGGTTAATGTGAACTATTTCCCACATGCTCGCCTGAGTCTCGCTGATCATCGTGAGGAAGATTAGTCCGAGTTGATAAATCTACAGCAAATAGTAATTAGAAGACGCCAATTCTATATGGCACAGCGTTCCAATAAAATTTTATAACAGAAAGACCGTGGAGATCTCTCGTTCACCATGATGCGACGTGCCTTGGACACAGTGAAGCACCTTCTGCAAACAGCAGCCAATAAATATGTCATAAAAGGATGTTATATGGACATGATCAAAAGTGAATCCCTTCAAAAGGACTTGAAAATATGAAAAATTAATGTACCCTAACCCAAAAAGGAGAAAAAAAGATGATCAGATCAAGAAAGATATGGAAAATGCAATTGTGAAAAACAAAAGAGAAAAATAGTCATGAGAACGTTCGAAGTGTGGTACAACAGCAGTCTGCAAGCTTGCTTTCAGACTTGAAATGTACGAAGAGATTTAGTCAAGATCAAGGACACAACCGTGGGAAGCATCAGAAACCAATTTGGAGTACTTAGCCAAAGTACCCCTGGTGTATCTTGGAGCTGGTGGAGACCAAGTAGACTTTCTGAGGGCCATCTCCTCGTCAGAGATAAGCAAGTCAAGCTTGTTGTTGTCAGAGTCAATAACGATGATATCACCGTCCTTGACCAGGCCAATTGGACCACCCTCAGCTGCCTCGGGGACAATGTGACCAATGAGGAAACCATGAGAACCACCAGAGAATCTACCATCTGTCAGTAAGGCAACGTCCTTACCCAAACCGTAGCCCATCAAAGCTGATGATGGCTTCAACATCTCCGGCATACCTGGGCCACCCTTTGGACCTTCGTTTCTGATAACACAAACAGTTTTTTCACCTTTCTTGATCTCACCAGCCTCCAAAGCGTGGATGAAGTCGTTCTCGTTCTCGAAGACTCTTGCGCTACCTTTGAAGTAAGTACCCTCCTTACCAGTAATTTTACCAACGGCACCACCTGGTGCTAAAGAACCGTAAAGAATCTGTAAGTGACCTCTTGGTTTCAATGGCTTTGAAATAGGCATGATGATTTTCTGATCTTCTGGCAAACCTGCAGAAGCCTCCAAGTTCTCAGCCATGGTCTTACCAGTGACAGTCACCAAATCTGGATTCAAGATACCCTCATTAGCCAAATACTTCATGACGGCCTGGGTTCCACCAATTGGAGCCAGCTCAGCCATAACATACTTACCAGATGGTTTGAAGTCACCAAGTAATGGGGTCTTATCAGAAATCTCCTGGAATTCATCTAATGTAAGTTTGACACCACAAGAATGAGCGATTGCAACCAGATGCAAGCAAGCGTTTGTAGAACCACCAGTAGCAATAATGTACTTAATAGCGTTCTTGAATGCCTCCTTAGTCATGATATCTCTTGGTCTAATATCCAGAGCGATCAAATTTTTAATAGCATTACCAATGTTGTCACACTCGTCAAGTTTCTCGGTAGAGACAGCAACAGATGATGAGGAGTTTGGCATGGTCATACCCATAACTTCTGCAGCAGATGCCATGGTGTTAGCGGTGTACATACCACCACAAGAACCTGGACCAGGGCAAGAGTGGGAAACGATGTCCTGTCTCTCTTCTTCGTTGATTTGGTCGGAAATATACTGACCGTAGGACTGGAATGCAGAAACCAGGTCCAATTTCCGTGGGACGTTTGGACCACCCCCACAAGGCTGACCTGGCAAGATAGATCCACCGTAGACCATGATGGAAGGTCTGTTGTGTCTACCCATTGCCATCAAGACACCTGGCATGTTCTTATCACATGAAGGAATAGAGATGTTGGCGTCATAGTGCTGAGCCATGGTTATGGTCTCAAAAGAATCAGCAATGATCTCACGAGACTGAAGAGAATATCTCATACCTTCAGTACCCATGGAGATACCATCGGAAACACCGATGGAGTTGAACTGCATTGGCTTGAGGCCGGCCTTCTTGACAGACTCAGAACATCTGAAGTTCAAATCCAGCAAATGCATATTACATGGATTACCAGTCCACCAAACGGAACCAACACCGACCTGGGCTCTACTGAAATCGCTTTTGTCAAAGCCAGTGGCGTAGAGCATCGCCTGGGAGGCACCTTGATCCTTTGGTTGGGTGATGATCTTGGAGTACTTATTGAGCAACTTCTGCTGCGGTCTGGCAGCGGAAGAGAAAGCTCTTCTGGCACCGCTGGAGGCGAGAATGCTCATCTTTCTTGGTGGGTGGATACAATTGCCTAAGCTGTTAAACTCGTGAGACAAAGTAAACAACACCAACGGTTTTAGTGACTCAAGTGAATTTTTTTTTCGGTACTGGGCACACCATAGTCCTCGAACAGTGGGGAAAAACGACCAATCAACGCGTGGACGAACGTAATTAGCAAATCTACGGGCGATTTGGAACTGGTTCCGGGGTACTCTAAACGTGTCTTTAAATTGTCTTTAGTCAATTTTACATAGAGCTTAGATCCTCACAAGATCGTATCGAGTTACTTTTGAACATTCCCCAAACTAATGGAGTCAGATGGTAGTAGGCTATAAACCGGCATCCCGCAGGCCACCAAAAAGCCTGAACCTTTGGTAAACAAGGAGTTGTTACGTTTGATTTTTGATCTCTATTTCGAGGTACTATTGTGACTTTCCACAAAATCAATGTGGTTCAGACCTTTTATGCTGCCAAATGAACCACCATTACTAGCTCATCACACCGGAAGTCTTTGGGTTCCTCGGAATTCCAATTCTGAGTTCTGTAAGTTACCCGCCACAAAGTTTTCACCTTTCTGAAAACTGTCCGAGACATAAACCTCGCTGGCAAGAACTCAAATACAACTTGGGCCTTCGACTGGAAATCAGTAATGCTTTTGAAGCCTAAAACACTGCCGGCCCCAGCGGTCACCCAGCATGTACGTCACTTCTCCAGAAGACGTATCGCTTACCCATTCTACCAGACCCCTTCGCGTGGTAGAACAGAGAAGAAAGATCACAAGACCACACTGAGATACCAATTGGAACTTTTCCTCGGAAAGAAAAACTATAAAGGCGAATATCCCCAAAACAAATATTTCAATGCTCCACAAAACCACGAGCCAAACTACATCTCCCCAGACTTTGAACGTGGTCAAGTACACATTGACATCAAGACTCAAAAGCCAGTGGACTTACAAGGAAATGTCATTGAAAACCCACCTACTAAAAGACCTAACCGTAAGCTCACGCCGTTCCCAAGCAACGAGTTTTGTCAGACAAATTTGGCTCTAAGCAAGGAGGATAGAGAGGAGATTTACCAGCTTATTGCCGTCCAAAAAGTGCCGATCCAAGAAGTCGCTGTTAATTTCGGCATCAAGATTCCAAGACTTGAAGCTGTAGTTAGACTCAAAGAAGTGGAGAAGAAATGGGAGGCCAAAAACAAGATTTCTCCAGAGCTCAAGAAGATGTCAAGCACAATGTACAATATGTTCCCACTCTTTGAGAGACCAAGACACTCAGACAATCTTTCTGAGATTCCTGTTCCGGTCAAGACTCTTCAATCTCGTTTCCTCACTATTGCTGAATCTGAGCCATTTGGCCCAGTTGATGCTGCTAATGTCTTTGGCCTTGAGCCAGCATCCGAGACATTGTCTAAGCTTGCCGAAACAGGACATGTACACACAAAACGCTTTTCAGACAAAGCAGATAGTGATATATTCACTGCCAAATCGGAAGCTAGTGACAGATATGTATTCAAGTTCCACAAGGCTAAGGTTGGTCAAGTCGGTTTCCGTTACGGTACTACTAATCGTGACAATAAGAAAGACCGTAAGTTCTCTTTTGGAAACGATGGTAAAATGTCCAACGCCCTCCCAACTTCTGGTTGAGCTTCGGGGCATTTGAACTTTGTACATAATTTGCATCCAGAATGTTCTCAATGATTCATGTGTATATATTCTACATGTAGCATCTTGTTTATCAGAATTGTCCTTTGGGATTGTTGGAGATCACTGCTAACTTTATGACTTATCTTGATTTTTCTTATCTCTGTTCAAGCTGAATCCGGATGACCTTTCTCTCAATTGTTTAACGCTCAGCGTAGGTGTTGTTGGGGAAGAAGTGTTTTTATGGGGAGCAGACCAGTTATTTAAGTACTCGGTTGGCATTTGTGTAGAAAATCTTCCTGTTCTTTTCTTCGGTAGTTTCGTGGCAATATTGCTGGATGTGGAGTTTTGATTCAAAAGGTTATCAAATCTAAACATATCCTCACGAGACAATGGTGATGTTGGAGAAGTAGGTGGCGATCCAATTGTTGTAGGAGAGCCAACGCGCGCTCTGATACTCTCACGAGCACTAATTCCACTCAAATGACGACTGTCACTATTAGCAAATGAATCAGCTAGTGATGTTTTGAATGAAATGTTTGACTGTGTTCTGGCCAGAGACCTGTTCAAAATGACCGAAACTTTCTTGTCATATATCTGCGGAGCGGACTCGAATGGTGCCAGTTGGTCAGTATTGCTATATCTGGTATCCATTGATGTATTTCTCAGATGGTGGCCTGGATCATTAGTGCTGGTGGCACCAGAGTACTGCGAGAAAGACTCGGCATCTTTAGTGAAGAAAGAGTCCAAGTTATCAAGCTCCGCCCACATGTGACTCAAAGAGCCTTCATTCTCCTCGGCAACAGAGACTGTCTCTGCGTTTGGAGCAGAGTAATAGTCTTCTAAGTGGAACTTGATCTGTTCCTGTTTGTCTGGCTCTGTCTCATTGGATTCAACTAGAGCAACACAAGTAGAGAACACCGCGTGAACGTTATTTCTTGTCGTTGCAGCAGTAATAGCAGGCATTGGAATAGACCAGCCACTCTCTTCTGGGATACCAAATAATGTAGCTGTTCTTTCATAATCTTTTTTAATTGCTTTGTTACCTAAGCTCATTCTCAAGATATCTTTGTCCAATTTGGAGCCCGAAATTCTGTTAGTTTCATCGAGTACTTCAAGAGCCTGTTGGGCATACGGTGTTAACAACAGTCTCAACAATGGAGAAATCAAGTCAGCGCCACAACCTTGAAACTGAGGCTCGCTGAGGTTGATTTTAGGGAACAACAATTTCAAAGCACGCATAGTCTCAACCTTCACCCAGTCAATTTTATTGGACAGTAACCCTAGAAGGAATATCACAGTTTGTCCAGTGTATTTCTGCAAAAAATTGTCAGAAATGTAGTTGATGAGCTGACGAATAAAATCTTCCTTTGATCTAAATCTGCTCTTAGAAAAAGAGTCGATGATACGAGCCAAGTTGGCCTCTCCTTTGTCTTGTGCCATTTTACTTAAAGTTTCGGCGGACTCCAAAACCTCAGGAGAAATCTCACCTTCATCAACAGCATGCAAATATCTTGGTAGACTAGCCAGTAATGCAAAGAGTAGTTTAGACTCACCTGCAATGATCCCACTGTCCTTCAATGTGTTCAACTTGTCCAAGAGTTGTAATGACGTCTCCCAAGAGGCAGAGGAACGTAATCCTATCATGATTATAGGCTGGAGTCCTTCAAATTTACCTTCCCAATTAGATGGGAATGTGGAGACTAAGCACTGTACGGTCTCCTCTGAGTCCAAATCAATCTTAGAAATGAACTTGTTCAAAACGGATAGGAGTTCAATGTATTCATGTTCATTGATTGTATTGAGTGAAGCAACAGTTGCCCAGAATAGCTGCGGAAAATCAATGAGCTTTTCAGCATCTAATTCTGATGTAATAGCATTCAGAGTCATCAATATTTGCATAGCAAACCCTTGAATGTCTGGTGTATCGTCTGAAATTGTATTTGACAGCCTGTGTAGCATGTCTCTTAACATAGTCTGGTCCAAGAAAGACAACAAAGACCGGAAAACCTGGAAGGAACGACATGCAATATGTCTGACGGCACAATTGGTAGCCCAGGACAGTGACACCCGACCCCACTCCTCCTGAATGTTTGGATGGGATGCACTAAAGATCTCAATAATGTTCCTCACGAGCAAATCCATGTCCTTCGGCGATCTAGCACCTGCACCATTCTTGTCATTGTTCAAATCATCATATGTCCACAGTAATTTCTGATTCTGTCTGATCAAATTCTTTGTGATTTCAAGCTTTGGATGAGAGGTCACAGTACTTAATATATATATGATCAACTTTCCGGATGATTCTTGAACAACAGGAAAGTAGTGATCAAGTAGGACAAAAGAAGCATGCAACAACAGAGGAATTTTGGAGTTCAGAGATTCCTTAGGAATAACAAAAAGGTCAGATAAAAATATCAAAGCTAACTGGCCCATGGAGAAGACGGAGTCTTTTCCAGTATGGTTTAAAGTCTCCCAGATGTCTGCAACGTATGGCAACCCAATATCGTCAGTTGGTGTATCCATCTCAATGGGCTGTGGAGGGACCATATTTTTGTGATCTATGTAAGAGATTAAAGAATCTGCTAATGTTAAGCTGGCACTAGAAAGGTACACCAACACTTTACTTGCAAACTCAACAAACAATGGGTTTCTCTTGTTCAAACCAGTATGGAGTGCAAATTTCATGATTGCAGTAATATTGTTGAAGTTACCGCCGTTACCTAATGATATCCACAAGGCCTCAACTTCATTAGGAATGGACTCTGAGAACTTGATTGTAACTTCAAACAAGTTGTTCAGTACCATGTATGTCTTGATATCCATGGTGTAATTATCCCCCACTTGTAGCTCGACAGTTTGGAGCCAAGGAAATAGAATAGTCAAAAAGTCCTTCCGAGACTCAAAATTTACATGAGCAAAGTATTTGGTCAATTCAGAAATCAAGAGAATGTTGATATCAGTGTGGTTTGTAGCAAAGTACGTAGAGATATCAAGAAGTGCTCTCTTGTAGATGGTTTTATTCTTGTTCTTCACCCTCTCCTCAAATGTGGCAGAAAAATCTGCATTAAAGATACGTTTCTCTGCATCAATGATCAAATGAATTGCACCACAACGTATACCATAGTTGCTGAATCCAACACCATAAAGAGCTAAAAGAAGAATTTGGTAGTTTTTCAGAGGATAATCCTTACTCTGAGTAAGAGATTCAGCAATAACAGTATAGTACTCCTCAATTCGATTCAGCTTTTGATCCAGAATACACTTCTTAAAAACCTCTCCAAAAAGTTCAGTGTCTTCAATGTTGTGCTTGAACAAACATCGTAGGGCCTTCTTTGCGAGCGCCAGAACAGTCTCATTTGGAGATTCAAGCAGTAGATCAATCCACGAGAGTAAACCAGGGAGATCAAACTTCAGCAGCGTCTGACCTCGAAGCTCTTGAATTTTGCCGTTGAGTAGAGTTACCATAGTGTTGGTGGCTGACACAGACAAAATCTGGCGTTCAAACTCGATAGCAGAGTTCAAAGCAGTCAATTCTTGTGTGTTTGTTACATGTTTGGTCATCTGAGCATACCTCTGTTTGGCAATTACAGACGATTTTCCGTAACCACACCACTCTTCCAAAAAGGTAAAGCAAGAGACTCTTGCCTCGAACGGGAACCACTCGCCTGAATCATCTTTCTTCTGGATACCACTAAATACATTCTCTAGGAGCCCGCAGAAATATCGCCGGAGTTTTTGGAATTCAAAGCTATGTTGAACCTCCGGTTGAGAAAGGAATGCCTTGATGATCTTGATGAAACTGACAAGTTTTCCAACAATCCAATCGTCATAGCATATTACTTCTTCATCCATGAACTTAGACACAATGTTCAGAATATGTGACACTTCAACTCTTAGTCTTCCTTCTTTAGAAACATATTTGGTACCAAGCTCTTTCTCCCATTGGACAAACATTGGGTCAACAGCTTCGATGAAGGTCTTGAAGATGTTAATGTTCATACAGCTCAACCCAGAGATGATCGCATCTCTAACAGTCTGATTAGACCCGTTCAATAAATTCAGGGTCAATCTAAAAACACTTCTTGCACTCGTAATGGTACTGTGTTGGATGGTTAAGAGTTGCTGTGACTTCTTCTTGCCATTTGTAGCCTCTGGGATATACAGTCTCTGTTCATTAGTTGAAGTCAATGAGGTACAGGCAACAATCAAGTATAGTTTCCACTGTTCTACAAGGACCTCGGGTGGACCATAGTTAAGAACCTGCGTGGATCTTGGTGAATCTGAAATCTCTAATATTGCTTCGTGAATCTGGACTAGACGAGTACAGACAATAGAGCGGCACAGTGCCATTGTCATAGGGCATTTTTCGAAGATGGTCGTTAAAAGTTTTGGAAACACTCTGAACCACAGTGCTGAATCAATACCATAATCAGATTCTGCAAGTCGAATGAGCACATCACGTCTCTGTTTCTGAGAAAGCTTTGAGAGTCTAGATCTCTCTGCAACACTCATATGCTGCCTATGTGAAGCAATTAGCTTGAAAAAGTCAACACTCTGTAAGATAAAGTATACCCTTGTACCAATATCAGCTGCAAACTTGGAGTTTGAACGAGAGTGTGTGGACTTTGAGCGAGCATTAGTAGTTTTCTCATACAAAGCATCATCAAAACTCTCGGTGATTCTCAGGATGGAAAGCCCCATTTTACGGATCTCAAAATCCTGAGAAGCAAGAAAGAACAAGCCGTGTCCTTCAACTTCTTCAATAACAGTTATAGTGCTCTTCAATTCGATTTCATCGACCGGATCTTCTTCTCTTTCCTTAGGTCCCAGTATGAAGTTATCCTTCGACTCGGTATCAACCTTACGATCTTGTAGGGACTTCAGCCAGTGCTCAAGCAAATCCAGGTACAGCCTAAGTAAGTCCTTGGAAATCACGTATCCGCTTGGATAGCTTGATCTCTCATCAAAATTGAAAGCATATTTGGCAAACGTGGTAATGAGCCCGTGTGGTTTTTTCCTTAATGCTAATAATCTTAATGCATTAGAAGCAGCATTGGCAACACGAAAGTCATTATGAAGGTAGTTACGGGATAACAACTCCACAAACTTCCTTGTAGGACCAGACGTCAACCAAGGAGATGACTCCACCATCACTGCAAGAACCTCTGTGTTCAATGTCTTGTTTATTTGAATAGACATCTCACTTCCAAATCGAAAGTTACTGAATGGTGTCTTACCATAGTAAAACGGAGAGGACGCAGATGATGCATCCTGAGATACAACCTGTGGACCAACTGAAGCATCAAGAAGTATCAACAAAGCTTCTGAGTAAGCACAGATCTGGTCGTGGTTATTACTTTTCACTGCAAGGTTAATATCAGGTCTCTCAACATTTTCTGGATTCTCTGGGAATAAGGGTCTTTGTTCATCCGCAAGCATGGCAACATATGACTTAATGGTCAATGTCATTTTCTCTTGCTGCAAGCTATCCAAATTGTTGCCATTAAAAGCAGATTTCATCAGCGGGATTATGAAATTCTCCACCGTCTGATTGTAAGCAGCATAACCTACTGATCTAAAAATCTGAACCAGTGGTAGGATAAGGCCAGCATCGTTCGAGAGCCAGCTCTGTTTGCCCTTAGTCATAAACAACGATTTCATGATAGCATCAATTTTTCTGGTGGTGTTGTTTAATGACTCTGTGCAACGGAACATATAAACCCATATCAAACGGGCAATGCAAGTAGAAATTACTATCTTCTCTTCAAGCAACGTATGTTTGGATTTGAGATGTTTGATGTTAGAGTCAACAATTTCGTACCACTCGGACAAAAATAATTCATTTGGCGACACACAAAGGACTGAAGATTTGAGCGTAAGAACTGTGAGCCAACTCTTCCCATTAAAGTCTGTGATGTTGCATGCATTATAGATGGTGTTAACAGCATCAACCCAAGTTGGATGGTTTACCTCAGCTGTAACTGATTCAGCAAGTGGTAAAAGAATGTTTGTTAGCACTTGGCAATATGCAAGTTTTATGGAATGACTTTTTGTAGCACTAAAGAATTTAGCAATAGACTGCAAGAAATCTGCACTTTCTTCAAAGCACTCTAGTGGATAGTTCCTGAGTTTAAGATATCTCATGCCATGAATCAACAAGTGGATAGAAGGCTCAATTTCCTTCGGAACCACTGGTGGGATCTTTTCCAAGTCTGCTATAAATCTGTCACTAACACTCAAAAATCTTTTCTCTGACATGAATCCCAGGAGTTCTGCGAATAAATTCCAATTGGCAGATCTGATGATACTTGAAGATATAAGTATCGGGTCTGTGCTGCGCAACTGAGAGAAAACGATCTCTTCAAGCTTTCCACCTAAGTCATCAACACTATCGTCAAAATTCACTTGCTTGACAACCTCGATCAAGACACGACACAAGATATAAATGGAGATCAGTGATTTTCTATCACCTTGAATTGCAGTTTCACGGGTTGACTGAACGGTATTTTCAAGATATTGTAGCTTTGAATCCTGCTGAATGTTGGATTTTGATGAGTTATTTCTTCTGTGTGATAGTCGACTCACCGTGGATGAGCTATGTGTATGTTTTCTAAAGCTTGGAGACTCTTTGTGTATGTTCAAAGCCTGCATTGCCTTTTCAGCGGCATCAGCAGCCATGGCAGCGACTTCAGACTTCGATTTTCTCCAAAACATGACAGAATCAATGACTGGTTTTGGATTACTTTTGGAAATATATCCTAATGATGCAATGATCTTATCGAATGCAGGGTCAACACCTTCTGCCAGTAGGTCAACGATTGGTGGTTCAGTATTCAAAGGGTACGTCAAACACATATTGAGTTTTCTCTCCGCATGTCTGACAAACTGAGTAAAGAGGATGTGAAGAGTGTATTCCGTTGGTGTCTTTGTCTCGGTAGCCAGTTTCTTGCGGATTACACTGATTTCCTCTAAGGCAGCGCTCTTAGGTGCAGGTTGTCTTGAAGGGGCAGACGTATTATCTTGTGGAAGAGCAGGGGGGTTCGAGAGCTTCATCGGGATGTTTGTGGCACCATTTAGTGTTGACTGATTCTCTGGGGTCTGCATTTCCTGGGGATCGATCTCAATGGAACGGAAGGTCATGGGTTGCGTGATCCTTTGTGGAGGCGACGTTGTTGATCTCTGTTCAACAGAGTGCTTCTGATCCTGCGGTTGTTGCTGGTTATATTGGGATGACCCCACATTGCTTAGAGCTTGATAGTACTGTGGAGCCGGGTTTATTTGATGTGGAGATTTATCGGGAAGTTTGGGCTGATAAACTTCAGGCACCATTGCCATGTCCAGATCGATCTGGAGGGGTATGTGCACAGCACCTTTGTTCGTCGTCATAACTGCGAGCGTGTTTATACGAGCAAAACTCTGTCAGTAAGTTTGTTCGACAGCTCTTATTCCCAGAGAAACTGGTATATTCTGAGTTTGCGCTTGGCGCCTTTATGTTTTGATCGCTAAACTCGCTTTCTGTAGACACGGCCCTGCTTCAAATGTTTGTTTATGCTTTGGGGCGCTGGGGTTCTTTGCAGGCCGGGTAACTATTGATTCTCGCGATTCATTCTGTAGTCAACGGCGGGTAACCAAACGTATGAAGCTACAAATTTATTATTAGATAAGCATTAGTCTAAAGCATTGCCTATTTTTGTAGATTGATTTATACAAGATCATTAGTAGACTTGACAGACTTAGGGAAGTTGTTGCTTATCATTTTTTCTAATTTCAATAGAATAAAGAGGTAAATGATAAAATCTATGTATAAAATTTTGTTTATTTAAAAATCTTGGGTAAAATATAAACTGTTTTTTCATGAAGACGCATTTAAACTGGTGATAGATCGATCTTTACCGATTTATTATAATGAGCAATAAATATATCAGTGGAAAGCCAAGACAGATAAATCTTGACTTCGTGAGACCAATTATTCGGTTGGGGAACAAATTATCCAAGTATTTAGAGGACGAATCGAATTAAACCCTGCACCCACGAACAAGTGTAGAAATGTTCGGATGTTATACTAACCATATTATCAACAGTAGCTACAGGAAGCAAATGAGGGTCAGAACGAAATCAGAATACATCTAGAAGTTCTGCAGGAATGGCGAGACAGTCCTTAATAATGTAAATCGCCAGTCTACTCTGCCACTAGCATAGGGAATATATTTTTAATTGATTTCTGGATAACCTGCCCTGCGCGA
Source organism: Petasospora mycetangii (assembly GCA_003708295.3). NCBI lineage: Eukaryota > Fungi > Ascomycota > Saccharomycetes > Phaffomycetales > Wickerhamomycetaceae > Petasospora > Petasospora mycetangii. The sequence continues at coordinate 61,365 of PPNU03000016.1, read as the reverse complement.
GGAGCTTGATTACAGAGGCAGTGCCCAATATGGTTATGTTGCCAAATGGTGACAAAGCCTTTGAATCCATAGGGTCCCATAGGGCACGTTTGATTAGATCCGTCTACTACTGACCCCGTGGGCACGGAGATCGGAAACCGGGACTAAAATCGGAGTTCTAGGCCGTACAGTGTAAGCTGTGCTACTGTCTGAGAGTCATATCTTGACAATAGACCATAGGCAGGCAATATGTGACCACATGATATCCGGGGTCTTCACTAAGGTGAGACAGCTGGATCTTTGTCTTGCCGTATCCCTTGCGGAAGAATTATTCAAGTTTACTAGCCAATTTTTTCATTGAGCTTAGACCCTTCCCAAAGTGGATAAAGCTCACACGGAGACATGCCCGCTTTGTAAATTGCTGGCCTCGTGCTCGCTCTTGGCCCACACGTGGGTCCTCTTCCCTCTTTATGATTTTGGCGCAAGACGGTTTTTGCTGCATGTGTGCAATTTTCGCCAGTTTAGCGCGTGCAATTCAAGACCAAAGGGAGAGTGTACAGGAAAGTTGTCAAGGACCAGAGAGAAATGGTCGTACGAGGGGCTTCCATAATAGTATGTGACTCGTCAGTAGGCTAGTGCATGATTCACGTACTTACCGCTGATCCAGTTCCACAAACGTGGCCCCGTCTATATCAATGATCACAGCGTTTGCTTTCCGTGCAGCCGAGCACGTTTTCTCTTCAAATCTCTATAACTCATAACTAGCGGCTACTGTAGATGGATTGTAGTCTTGGATTAGTGAGGTTCCTGACCTGTTATGAAAGTCACATGGATAGTTCGACTTCTGAAAGCGCTCTGACTTATATATGACTCGATCAACGATAATGGGGTTCAATCTTGAAGCTGCCTCAAGCAAAAATCTCACAAGTTCTTTCTTTCCGGTCCCATGTGACTGCTACGACATCAAGGTACATTGTTATTCTCGGCAGGAACAAACTACAGTCATTGATATACGTTTTTGAATTTAGCACTGGGTTACAACTAAAGATGTGGGGGTTTCACTGATGCCCACCTCAATGTAGTTTATTTGACTATTGGATGATATGTGTAACTCTTTTGGAGCTCGGGTTCATATATAGAGACAAGTCGTATTCGGTGAGTTTCATGCCGTACTAGCATCTAAATCAAGCAAGATGTCGTGTGAGTATGAAGAAGCCAATAATCCCAAGAATTTAGTAAGGCTTGGAAATATCGATAAGGTTTTCCTCGTTGTAGAACTCAGGGGTAAGCTCAAGGAGTTTCTGGCGAACTTTGACCATATATGACACGCTACAGGACCAGCTTCAGTAGTTTAACGACTCACAACTCTTCAGATTTAGCAGCTTTGCTCTCAGTTTTATCCCAACCATACCTCCGGATACGTACACATTTCCTACTGTCATCTGGAGCCCACATGGGCCCAAACTAAATTTGTTCGGCAAATTGACGCGCATTCACAGCCCAGCCATTGCGCAATTTTTCGCAACTTGATACGCCGAACTGCGCCAAACCGGCACGATTGCATTTGCGTAAAATCTGGGGCGAGCCCACGTGTGCTGTTTAGTACGACAACAACTGTAGATCATGCGCGCAGAAGGACCCTGAGCGGCTGTCAGATGGCGGAGTCAAGCGACAGAGGGCCAAGGGCTAGCTCTTGCCAAGCGCAGTTCCTGCCACTTCGCAGCTCCTGCCTAGCTCTGGGCAGGGAATCTAAATCTATAAATTGTCATTGCCGTCCACATCTTTCATGATCAAACCCACTGCTTTTGAGTCGCTATCGATCACATGTCTGCTGCCGAAGAAAAAAAGAACCTAGCTCAGGCTGGTGTGAAAACCGTTGGAGGTAACTCTGCGTTCCACAACTACATCAACGATTTCACACACATTGAGGATCCGCTTGAAAGAAGAAGACTCGCGTTGGAAAAGATTGATCAAGCCTCTTTTGGTTGGTACCATGTTCGTGCTATTACTGTTGCCGGTGTTGGTTTCTTGACCGATGCTTACGATATTTTCGCTATCAACTTGGGCTTGTCAATGATGGCTTACGTTTACTGGCCAGATGGTAAGATCCCAGCGTCTACGTCTACTTTAATCAAAGTCTCTACATCTGTTGGTACTGTTATTGGTCAGCTGGGCTTTGGTTTCATGGCTGATTACGTTGGTCGTAAGAGAATTTATGGTACCGAGCTTATTGTCATGATTTGTGCCACTGTTGCCCAGTGTGTTATTGGTTCATCTGCTGCTATTAACTTCACAGCTATCTTAGTCTTCTGTCGTATTGTCATGGGTATTGGTATTGGTGGTGACTATCCAATGTCCTCTGTCATTTCCTCGGAGTTCGCTACCACTAAATGGAGAGGTGCTATCATGGGTGCAGTTTTCGCTAATCAAGGTTGGGGTCAGTTGTCTGCCGGTATAGTTGCATTATGTTGTGTTGCTGGCTTTAAAGACTCTTTGATTGATGCCAATACTGCTGCAGAGTGTGGAACTGCTTGTATGAAGGCATGCGATCAGATGTGGAGAATTGTTGTTGGTCTTGGCTGTGTTCCAGGTGTTATTTCGTTGTACTTCAGATTAACCATTCCGGAGTCTCCACGTTATACTTTGGACGTCCAATATGACATCGAAAAGGCCGCAGCTGACTCTGCAAAGTTTGTCACTGGTCAACACGGTAACGCTGATGCTGCTGATGTCCAGCACCTGAGGGTTACCGAGCAAATTAAGGCTGAGGTTATTCAGCCACCTAAAGCTTCCTTCTCTGACTTCTGCAGACATTTCGGCCAGTGGAAACACGGAAAAGTTTTACTAGGTACTGCTGGATCGTGGTTTATGTTGGATGTTGCGTTTTATGGTTTAAACTTGAACTCGGCCACTATTTTAACTACTATCGGTTATGCTTCTTCCAAGAACGTCTACCATGCTTTGTACAACCAGGCTGCTGGTAACTTGATTTTGATTTGTGCCGGTGCCATCCCAGGTTATTGGATGACTGTTGCAACTATTGATACAATTGGCCGTAAACCAATTCAGCTGATGGGTTTCACTATTTTGACCATCTTGCTTTGCATCATTGGTTTCGCTTACCACAAAGTTGGCGAGCACGGTTTACTCGGTCTCTACATTGTTTTCCAGTTCTTCCAAAATTTTGGTCCAAACACCACTACTTTCATCGTTCCAGGTGAATGTTACCCAACTAGATACAGATCTACTGCGCATGGTATTTCTGCGGCCTCTGGTAAAATTGGTGCCATCATCGCTCAAACAGCTCTGGGTACGTTGATTAACCATGGTTGTGCCAGTGACAATACCAACTGTTGGTTGCCACATGTCATGGAGATCTTTGCCTTGTTCATGTTGCTCGGTATTGGTACGACATTGCTGATTCCGGAGACTAAAAGAAAAACTTTGGAGCAAATCTCTGAAGAAGTTCACGGTGAGATTGATCCATCCAAATTGGCAGCTCAGCAGCGTTACGATGCCTCTTCTGATGATGTTTGAAGTCAATATGGTTAGACTTGCACATACAATTTTCAGTTCGCTTGCTTTTTTCACACATGTATGGTTTTTGTTTAATGAATTTATTGTCTATGGAGACAACATTTGTGAATGTAGAAATTGGGGGTGGCTCTATGAGTAAGAAAAACCAAGGGGCTGACCTTTGTACAAGTTAAGATTATGTCGCCTCACAGCTCACACCATCTGATGTGCTACATGATTAATCGAGTAGACATACAATTGATAACCCGTATGTATCATACTGAAAGACAGATGCGAGACAATAGTAAACCATCGGACAGCAAAACTTTTGTGTCACAAGACCTTTGTTCGGTCAGCTCGTTATCAGTCGACGCAATACAGTTATTAGTGGTACGTGCAACATATGATGCATTGAAGCCGTTGGAGTTGCACTTAATGGCAGAGGCGGATTTGACGCTTTTGCTAACCAATGTACGGAATCTGGTACGATGTGCATACGCCAATTGGCATAACCTGACACCACATGTTTTCCAGATTTCCAGTTCTGAGGGTTGTCAGAGGTCGCAATTGGATTTTCAGCCGGGCCCAAATGGCGCTGTAGATGCGCCCGCAGGGCTCTTTCGCCAATCATCCCCTTTGGGTAGTATCACCCACGTTCTTGGTAGGGGCCACGCCCTTCTCTTTCTTATGGCTGTGCCAGAAGAGCCACCAATAGTATCACCTGAGGTTAATTGATGACAGCAAAGGGAAAATAAGCAATGATGAGACCAACCATCCAGTTCTGGGAGCTCCGGGGTATGAAAAACAAGCGACTTGGCGAGTGCTTGGCCTCCTTGGCCTTCTGCCTACCGCTATTGTTATCGCTGCAGCACGCATCGATTTTGAGGACTGGATTCTCGAGCGTTCTTAGCCCTTTCGCCAATCGGCACTTCGGGTTTCCAGCTCGCACGTGTGCCATTAATTCACGAGCCAGAACAATCGAAGCGGATCTCTTTGAGCTATATAAATCTGCCGATCGCCTTCCTTGCAACTCCAGCATGTGTATCTTTCTTCTGTAGTATCCGTCTCATCGAAATGTCCGTCGCTGAGGAGAAGAAGAACGCTGCTGTAGTTGGTGTCGAAACCACCGGCGGTAACGCTGCTTTCCACAACTACATTAACGATTTTGCTCATATCGAGGATCCACTTGAGAGAAGAAGACTCGCTTTGGAGAAGATCGACCAAGCTTCTTTCGGTTGGTACCATGTTCGTGCTATTACTGTTGCCGGTGTTGGTTTCTTGACCGATGCTTACGATATTTTCGCTATCAACCTTGGTCTGACAATGATGACATACGTTTTCTGGGAAGGCAAGTCCTTACCCGCCTCTACTTCTACTTTAATCAAGGTCTCTACATCTGTTGGTACTGTTATTGGTCAGCTCGGCTTTGGTTTAATGGCTGATTACGTTGGTCGTAAAAAAATTTACGGTACTGAACTTATTATCATGATTTGTGCCACTGTTGCCCAGTGTGTTATTGGTTCCTCTGCTGCTGTTAACTTTACAGCTATCTTAGTCTTCTGTCGTATTATCATGGGTATTGGTATTGGTGGTGACTATCCAATGTCCTCTGTCATTTCCTCGGAGTTTGCTACCACTAAATGGAGAGGTGCAATCATGAGTGCGGTTTTCGCTAACCAAGGTTGGGGTCAGTTGGCCGCTGGTCTTGTTGCTTTGATCTGTGTTGCTGCATACAAAGATGACTTGATTGTTGCTGAGACAGCCTCTGCTTGTCATGGTTCTTGTGTTAAGGCATGTGACCAGATGTGGAGAATTCTTATTGGTATGGGTTGTGTTCCAGGTGCTATCTCCCTCTACTACAGATTGACCATTCCTGAATCCCCACGTTACACTTTGGATGTTGAGTACGACATTGAGAAGGCTGCTGCCGACTCTGCTAAGTTTGTCACCGGTCAGTATGGTGATGCTACTGCCAATGATGTCCAGCACTTGAGAGTCACTGAGAGAGTCAAAGCAGAGATTGTACAGCCACCAAAGGCTTCTTGGGCTGATTTCTGGAGACACTTTGGACAGTGGAAGCACGGTAAAATTCTTATCGGTACTGCCGGCTCTTGGTTCATGTTAGATATTGCTTATTATGGTCTTGGTTTGAACACTGCTACTATCTTGTCCACCATTGGTTATGCTTCTTCCAAAAACGTCTATCACTCTCTTTACAACCAAGCTGCTGGTAACTTGATTTTGATTTGTGCTGGTTCCATCCCAGGCTACTGGTTCACTGTTGCAACCGTTGATACAGTTGGTCGTAAGCCAATCCAACTTGGTGGTTTCATTCTCTTGACTGCTATCTTGTGTATCATTGGCTTCGGTTACCACAAAATTGGTACTCACGGTCTGCTTGCTATGTATGTTTTGGCTCAATTCTTTGAGAATTTCGGTCCTAACACTACTACTTTTGTTGTTCCGGGTGAATGTTACCCAACTAGATACAGATCCACTGCTCATGGTATCTCTGCTGCTGCTGGTAAGGTTGGTGCTATCATTGCTCAGACCGCCATTGGTACTTTAATCAATCACGATTGTCCAGCTGATAACACAAACTGTTACTTGCCACATGTCATGGAGATTTTCGCTTTGTTCATGTTACTCGGTTGTTTCACAACCTTGTTGATTCCAGAAACCAAGAGAAAAACATTGGAGGAGATTTCGGAGGAATGTCACGGTGAGATTGATCCATCTAAGTTGTCCGCCCAGCAGCGTTATGATGCCTCCTCCGAAGATGCTGTCTAATGTTCAATAATCTGCGTCATCTTCATAACCTTCGATTCTCCCTGCCTCTGCCTCTGTGTAGAATGGGTTACTGGTTCTTCATTCATTAAAAAGGGTCCGTGTTTTTATTTGGTTTAACTTTAATATCTGTCATTTGGAACATACTAGTAGTGATTGTGTCGTGTAGGTTAACTTCCCAACCAATTATGTTAATAATTTGCATCATAGTTGGTTGCTTCAGTCTACAAATAATTTTAGATGACACCATCTGGAGTAAAGTTCCCCCGAATAACTACGACTTGAGAGCCTGAATTGAGGAATCCTTCGCATCTCGAGGCTTGACGGGGACACGGTTATGAGCTCACCGCTTAACTATGCACACTTACGGGACCAACAAACGCGCACAATAACGTAGTTTAGGCCCAAATGCAACGAGTTCACGTGCTTCTCGAAACTAAAGCACTTTAAGAAAGTGCTCCTCGCTGCCTCTTTGTCTTAAGAGATCACGTTTACTTACAAATACCACCAGCCCACTCTAAGCGAACTAACCTTACACCTAAAAAACGACTTCACATTTCCGGCAAAGGAAATGAAACAGTGCTGTCTTATGATTTTCACTATGTGATGGATAGCTAGCCTACGCCTCGCTCCGCTTAGACAAGCCTTTCAGCTAAAAAGAAACGAAACAGCCTTGAGCGAGTGGCATCTGTGGCACATACCAACTCTTGAAAAGTTTTCGTGTTTCGTAGCGCACGCTGCCACTGCAGAAATGTGTCAAAACTCGACTGCACGCTTTCTGGTAACCGCACAAAAAGAGAACTAATGGAAAGAGAAGCACCAGTTCTCAGTAATTCATAAGTTATTTTTCTTTAGTTCATATTTCTGCTTTTGTAAACTAATCAAAAGGCTCCTTAGCGGGCATTGTTAGCCATGGCAGCAGATGCGGTAAGCGCCACAATAATTACATCACTGCGCGCAGACCCTCTCTCTGTGCCCCTGATAAATTTCCTCTTCTGGTCTACTCCGATGGCACGGATTTTAAAATTTTTAAGTTGAGGTCTTTGTTTAAATAGTGCACGCTTTCCTCTTTTGGGTGATCTCTGTAGTTACTTTTTTTACTTGTTTTACAACTCACTTCACTCACTCAATCTGTTTATACATTGGTCGGGTTCAAACTATCCTTTCCCCATATCCCGACATTCACCTATACACTCTATTACTATTAACACATTTACACTTTACTACCCGCAGATATCATGTTTAGTCGTAAAAAGACAATAGACGTCGAGTCCGAGAAGTCTGATTTCGAACTTAACCAGTATCAGGACTCTAATGACTCGACATCATATTCTGGCTCTTCTCTTAAGAAGGAACAGCATACTACGAAACGTACACTGACAGCTCGTACACTTCATTTGATTGCCATGGGAGGCTCTATCGGCACTGGTTTGTTTGTCACAATTTCCACTGGTCTTCTTTACGGCGGCCCATTAGGTCTTTTTCTCGCTTTTGCCATTTGGACTGGTGTCATCTTTTGCGTTACTGCATCGATTGGTGAAATGGTGTGTTATCTACCCGTTTCATCTCCTTTCATTCAAATGGCTGGTCGCTGCGTTGATGAGGCATTCGAAGTTGTTGTTGGCTTCAACTATTTCATTATGACTGCCGTTTATATACCATTCGAGATCACTGCTGTTAACGGTATGATTCACTACTGGAGAGATGACTACTCACCGGCTATCACTTTTTGCCTTCAAATATTCATTTATACATGTTTGAACTTGTTTGCTGTTAAATGGTTTGGTGAGTCTGAGTTTTATCTAACTATTGGTAAAGTCTTTTTAGCAATTGGTCTGATTTTCTTTACTTTTATCACCATGGTTGGTGGTAATCCACAGCATGATGCCTTTGGTTTTAGATACTGGCAAGATCCAGGTCTTTTCTCCATGGTTATTACCACTGGATCTATGGGAAGATTCCATGGATTTATGGCTGCTTTGAATAAAGCCTGCTTCACTGTTGTTGGCCCAGAGTACTTGTCCATGATTGCTGGTGAAGCTGGTCAGGAAACAAGAAAGGTTTTAGCCGGTACGTTCCGTACTGTCTTCTATAGATTGACTGTTTTCTATGTCCTTGGTGCCTTGTCCGTTGGTATCCTATTGCCTTACAATGATCCAACTTTATCCAACTTGGCCAACTCCGGCTCCACTTCAAACGGTGCTTATTCGCCATACATCATTGCCATGAACAATATGGGTGTCAAAGTTTTCCCACATATCGTCAACGCTCTTTGTGTTGCTTCTGCTTTCTCTGCCGGTAACTCTTATGTATACTGTGCTTCTCGTGCATTATACTCTATCTCCATCAGAGGATATGCTCCTAAATTCTTCCAATATTGTACTTCTTCAGGTGTTCCAGTCTTTTGTGTTGGCGTTGCTTTCTTGTTCTCACTCTTGTCCCTCTTGCAATTGGGTGACAACACAGCCAAAGTGCTTACATGGATTGTTAATTTATGCACTGGTGCTCAGTTGCTCAATTACTTCCTTATGTGCATCACTTACTTTTGTTTCTGGAGAGCTTGTAATGCTCAAGGTTTGAACAGACACTCTTTCGCTTACACCTCTTGGTTCCAGCCATACACTATCATCTTTGGATTTATCATGACAGGTTGCATGGTTGGTGCTTTAGGATATACCGTGTTTATGCCAGGTCAATGGAGCGTTGAGAACTTCTTGACTTACTACTTGATGGTCTTGATTAGTATTGTTCTGTTCATTGGCTGGAAGCTTGTTAAGAGAACCAAGCTTGTCAAGCCTGAGGAGGCAGATCTGACCACTGGACTAGCTGAAGTCGAGGAGCACGAGATGAGATATTTGGAGAGTATTCAGAAGACCGATGAAGCAGCTACTGAGAAGAAAGGTTTATCTAAGGTCATGGACTGGGTATTCTGATGATTGTATTACTACTTGCACAAAAGTCTGTCATTTGTAAATTATAGATGGTGGCTGAGTCCACCCGAGCAGTCCGACAGCACTTCTCACTCACAGCATGGATAACATCTTTTTATAACTTCTAATATGGTTTGGGTTTCTATAGTTCTGTTACGAATGGTAGATATATATGAGATATACAATACAATTGGAGCTTACCCGGGAAATGCGCGAACCCTTAACAAGAATCAGCCAATATTCAGATTTCCCCCACATAACTGCCACATCGGGTTTATAAGGGCAAGAACGACCCAGAGTAGGAGATGTTCAACAAGACAAGATCACGTCAGGTGTCGAATATTAGCAGGGCATTTAGTACTGTCTCCAATTTAAAGCCTAAACCACGACCATTGCGGACAGTTCTTCAATGCAGCGCCATTGCTCTTGTTACAGTAGGGTGTTATGTGTCCTACAACGTGAACAAAGGAAAGTCCTGTTTCTTGCCATATTGGATATCTAAGAACAAAAGGGTGCCCAGTGACCGTGAAGTTGACTTGAAGTACTTGAAAATCGTTACTGAGGAGCAGATATTGGAGCGTCTCTCCCTTAATAGACAAATCAGAGAGGAGTTCGGATTGCCTCTAAAGACGAGATTACACGACGACTTCAGTGTATGGACCGAGGAGAGGGTAGTCAGCGTTAAGGGGATTGAAGTAAAACCTGGATTTAAGTGGAACTGGGTAAGAAAACCAGTCAACGTTAAGGCGGACTTTGATGTTTTGATGGAGAATCTTGGCGGCGATGAAAAGTTTGAAATACCTATCGTTAACTCGAATAAGTTGAAAGATGAGGATGTTTGGTTTTTGGGTACGGTCACAATTGAAGGAAGAAGCAAGAAAACAGCCGATGTCGTCTTTAAAGGGATATTCGATGCTGAACATGTTAAACATGCCAGAATTTTGAATGCCCACTTGATCAAGGTCGTAAAAGGCAAGAAGGTCAGGGAGAGGCTATGGGATTATTAAATAGTATAAAACGCCATTAGTTAATCATTGTCATTATAAAAGGAAACCAGATGTGATTTTCACAAGTCATATGTATGTTTAGAGAGAGAGAAAGAAAGAAAGAAAGAAAGAAGACGCAGTTTTGAGGGTCTATTAGTATTAATCATCAAAATCAGCCCAATCCATCTTCAATTCACCTTTGGCGATATCATCAAGCATCTTCATTTCATCAGACAGAACAGACTCATCAATCGGAAATTCAATATCTTTTGGTTCTTGAACTTCTTTCTTTTGTCTTCGTGAAGGTCTCGCTGTGGAAGCTGTAGACTCTTTAGAGTAATCCACTTTTGTACCAGGCTTACCTTGGTTCCATTCAGTTGAGATCCTCTCTTTCTTTTCTCTGTTTCTCTGTCTGTCTAAGTCTCTTTGTCGTTTAACATCAGACTTCTTTGAGTTCTTAGGTTCAGATCTAGAAGGCTGTGGAGCTGAAAGAGAAATGCCTAACCGGGATGCGAGAGATTGACCAGCTTTGGTGGGCGCTTCTCTTTCTTTAACTTCATCCACCGATTGGCCATCAGCTTGGTTTCTATCCTCCTGTTTTGATCCTGCCCTCTTGTGTGACTTCTTTGGCGATTTTCTATGTTGTGAATATGGGTCAGGATGTTCCAGTGAGAGCTTATCAAGGCGTGCCAACAAAGAGCCGGTGTTGTTCTTCTTTTGCTCAAGAATCTTCTTGTGCGCCTCTTCTTTCTGTTTTTGCTCCTTTGCAAGTCTGTCTTCTTCTAACTTCTTTTCTTCAGCAGCCTTTTTCTTCAAGCTCTGACGGTCTCGGATGGCTTTCATACGTTCTTCATCAGTTGGTGATGTCGAGCTAGTGGCTGGCTTATCGTCTTCTGGGGTTGCCCACCTCGACACAAGCTTTTCGCCTTTCTTTATGGTAATGGTCTTTTTGGTATCTTGTTCTAGAGCCTTCTCAACAAGCTCAGGATCATCTGCCCATTTGGAGACTAGCGACATTGTACTTTGTGATAGAAGGTATGTAATTAGAGCTTATGGACTAGAATTCGTGCGCTGACAGCTGTTTGATAGCTTCTCTGCAGTTATGGGTCGTGGTAGTGGTGTTTGGGTTAATTTCATAAAAAGAGCAAAAAAGGGAATATAAGAGATGTTTAGAACAGTGGAAGAAGAATTGAGGAAATTGCGCCCTTCAAATGCTTTTACTTGCGTTCTGTGTTAAACAGAAATGGCATCTTGTTTTAACACCGGAGTTATTGTTGCCCTAACGCCAGGGTGCAATCTGGATAAGAGAGGTGCCACAGAGTTCCTGGTTTTGGTGATCCCGATATCGCGGGTTTACTGGTTTCGAACGATGAGATCGAATTTCAAGCACTAATAGATAAAACTAAAAAACGAGTTCATTTGAAATGATTCCATCATGGTCAGCTCAACTAAGTGACTCACAAAAGAAATTGCCGTTTTGAAATCTGTTCCATCGCTATCGAGCACGGCACGCCTTCAGGTGCGCCGCACCCTCTTAATCAGGAGTCGCTTGAGTCACAAAAATTTTTCAGTGCGTGGACGTATAAAATGTCCACTGCGGCCCACTTTTCTCCACATTGTCGACTTGATTCAGCAAAGTCAATCAACGAAAATGTCCTTCAGAAACGCATCCCTCAGACTTGCCCGTGTTGCCGGTGCCCGTGCCTCCCAGAGATCTCTCTCTATGCTCACTTCTGCTGCCCGTCCAGCTCTCAAGCAGACCACCAAGGTTGCCGGCGTCAGAGGAGTCAAGACCATCAAGTTCAACGGTGTTGACGAGGAAATCGTCTATGAGCGTGCCGACTGGCCAAGAGAGAAGTTGCTTGAGTACTTCAAGAACGACACCATGGCTATGATCGGTTACGGCTCCCAGGGTTACGGTCAGGGTCTTAACATGAGAGACAATGGTCTCAACGTTATTGTCGGTGTTCGTGAGAATGGTGCTTCTTGGAAGGCCGCCATTGAGGATGGTTGGGTTCCAGGCGAGACCTTGTTCACTGTTGAGGAGGCCATCAAGCGTGGTACCTACGTCATGAACTTGCTCTCCGATGCTGCTCAGTCTGAGACCTGGTCTACTATCAAGCCATTGATCACTGAGGGTAAGACTTTGTACTTCTCTCACGGTTTCTCCCCAGTCTTCAAGGACTTGACCCACGTTGAGCCACCAACAAATGTTGATGTTATCCTCGTCGCTCCAAAGGGTTCCGGTCGTACCGTTAGATCTTTGTTCAAGGAGGGTCGTGGTATCAACTCCTCTTACGCTGTCTGGAACGATGTTACTGGTAAGGCTCACGAGAAGTCCCAGGCTCTTGCTGTTGCCGTTGGTTCTGGTTATGTTTACCAGACCACTTTCGAGAAGGAAGTCAACTCCGACTTGTACGGTGAGAGAGGTTGTTTGATGGGTGGTATCCATGGTATGTTCTTGGCCCAGTACGAGGTTTTGAGAGAGAATGGCCACTCTCCATCTGAGGCTTTCAATGAGACCGTTGAGGAAGCTACTCAGTCCCTTTACCCATTGGTTGGTAAGTACGGTATGGACTACATGTACGATGCCTGCTCTACCACTGCCAGACGTGGTGCTTTGGACTGGTACCCAATCTTCAAGGATGCTTTAAAGCCTGTCTTCCAGGACCTGTACGAGTCTACCAAGAACGGTTCCGAGACCAAGAGATCTTTGGAGTTCAACTCTCAGCCTGACTACAGAGCTAAGCTCGAGGAGGAGTTGGTCACCATCAGAAACATGGAGATCTGGAGAGTTGGTAAGGAGGTTAGAAAGTTGCGTCCAGAGAACAACTAAGCTGATTATCTTGAATGGTTAATACTTTTATGACTTTCGATTCGTTTCGTTTTTGTTACTTTTTTCAATCATGATGGTCATTGAATGACTAATGAGGTTTGTTTTACGTTATTTGATTTTCTCCCTTTTCTAGCTAAGGGGAGAAGTCTATTTATTCTACTATTTGGGTACTATTTTCCGGTTTTAAAAAACAGTTTTGCATGAATATTGTTTAATGAAGAGACAAGTTCAGTTAAACACAGTGGCTTTCTATTGCTCTGTGTCTTTAAATCATCACATGTAGAGAATCGATATTTTCCATGGTTGCAAAGTCCGGGGTTATAGTTGTGAATCTCTACTATCTTACAGCTCTTTTTTTGGGTCATGGAGATCGTTATGACCGGATATCTAGTCTTGAACTAGCGCACTTAACCAAGAACGGGTGTGAATCGTTGGGCAGGGTAGAAGGGATGGGAGAAATACGAGGCGTTGGCATCTCAAGATGGTGTTGCCTATACCACACTAAATATATAACGTGTTCGCGAATTGGTTAGCCAAGGGAGGTGATCTTTAAATATTGTAACAGCTCCATATGAACGGGTAAAACGATTAAGATAATACTGATTTCAATATGATAACGACTTCGTAAGTCACATATATGCAACTATAAGACGATTGAGTACAAAAAATACTAATAACAGCAGAGTTCTACTGGTACAGGAGGCATCATCGAACTCCATAACAGCTCTTCATGACAAGCTTGCCAATGAGATCCCGAAATTACTCGGACGCTGGTCATTTGACCTGAAGATATTCAGAGCCAACAGCCAGACTGTTCAGAATGAGGATACCGGGTTTTTGTATGACGTGGCTGTTGACTATCTACCGACAAAGGCCGTAACAATAGTCAACAAGACGGCGATCATGACAACAACAGATACACCGAGAAATTTATTGATAAGTGGATGCTCCAATGGTTCACCTGACAGCTTTGGACAGATAATACAGAGTAAGATGCAGAGTCTATGGATACATCGCCAGACACTCAAAGGTGAGAACGGTAATGGCTACGAGCTCAGAGGCGGCGAGTTCGTCGTTAGAGCAGTTAACGTCTTTCTCCACGGCAATTTCAAAAACTTTTTAGTGATTATTGAACATCACACGAAACACAAAACGCCTAAAACGGAACAATTATCGAGAAAGAAGATTGAAAATCTGATTGAAGAGCTCGAGTTGCCAAAGGGAAAACTTTGTCATGGTGACCTGAAAGGAAACGACGACTACCTGGCTTTACTGGGTAGTCAACTAATCGAGGCCCTACAAGGGTAATTGTATATAGTCAAAGTAAGAAGGTCTCATTAATTGGCCTTAAATATACACACCTGGAATAAGGAAGAATTATATACAACCACATCAAAAGCACTCATAGTCAGGAGCCCTGTCACATTAGTAGTCGCGACGCGTCAGATCCTTCTACGTGGCCAACTTTCTGTCAAGCCCACAAACCCAGTTTATCTGTTAGTTTGCCCTCAATTGCATAAAGGGAACGCCAAATTAGTCTATAAAAAGATGCCAAAGGCTTCAGGTGCTTCTCAGCACGAGTCTACCGCTTCTTTGCGTGTGTCAAAGCCTCTAGTGGAGTCTGAGATTATTTTGGAGGAGGACGAGAAGCCCAAGGCCCAGTCACAACCATCTATGCTTTGTAAGATATGGAAACAAGTCTACCGCTTCGAACCTGTCTGGGCCACCTTACTATATACTGGTATTGCCTTGTATTGGAGACTTCATCTTATCGATCGCTCCCCAAAAGTTGTGTGGGATGAGGCCCATTTTGGTAAGTTTGGTTCGTACTATATCAAAGGTGAGTTTTACCACGATGTCCATCCGCCATTAGGTAAAATGCTTATCGGATTCAGTGAATGGCTCGCTGGATTTGACGGTGATTTTGAGTTCAAATCTGGTAATAGATACCCAGAGGGTTGTAACTTCTACGTGATGCGTGTGTTCCAGGCCGTGTTTGCTGCTGCTGTCGTGCCGGTCGCTTACTGGGCTGCCAAGTGGTTGGATTACAGTCTAATGACTACACATCTCATTGCCCTGATGATGGCATTAGAGTCTACCTTCATTTGTTTGGGAAAGTTCATTTTGCTGGACTCAATCTTGCTGTTCTTTACCGCCACCACTTTCTTGACAATGGTTAAGGTGCACACATTAAGATCACAGAATAAAGAGTTCACAACCGAATGGTACGTCTGGATGATTTTGACAGGCTTATCAATTGGCTGTGTGTGTTCTGTCAAGTGGGTTGGCCTCTTTGTCACCGTTCTTGTGGGTATCTACACCATTCAGGATCTGACTGAGAAGTTCTTCCTCAGCAAGGAGAAGAAATTCGACTGGAACAAGTACTTAAAGCACTGGTTGATCCGCATTGGTTCATTAATTGTCATACCAGCGTTGGTATACTTGTTGTGCTTCAAGATTCATTTTGCCTTGTTGTACAAATCTGGTACTGGGGATGCCTCTACGTCTTCTCTTTTCCAAGTACATTTGCAAAACACTCAAATCAAGCAGTCTCCTCGTGATGTACTGTATGGATCAGACGTGACGATTAGATCCCATGGAAAGTCTCCGAATTTGCTACATTCACATTCTCAAATTTATCCTGCTGGCTCCAACCAACAACAAGTGACAGGTTATGGCCACTCAGACGGTAATAACAATTGGATTATCAAATATGCTCGTCGTTCCAACAGAAAGTTCGAGGTGGGTGAGAAGAATCCAGTACAAGATGGCGATTTGATCAGGGTACAACATAAGTTCACCAATGCCAATTTGCATTCTCATCCAATCGCAGGACATATCTCCAAACAACACTATGAAGTTGCCGGTTATGGTTCTGAGACAGTTGGTGACTCTAAGGATGATTGGTACGTTGAAATCATTGATCAAAAATCCTCTCCAAACCCAAAATATGCACATGAAAACAAATCTATATTGCATCCATTGTCGACAACGTTTAGACTTAGACACGCTGATTTGGGTTGCTACTTGGCCATGACAGGCCAGGCTTACCCAGCTTGGGGGTTCAAGCAGACTGAAGTCGTATGTAAAGACTCTTGGTCTACTTGGGACAAGTCCACATGGTGGAACATTGAGGACCACGTTAATGCCAAGTCTGAAATTGCCGATGATTATATTCCTCCACGTTCTGGTTTCTTCAATGACTTCATTCTGATCAACTTCGCCATGGCAGCTTCTAATAATGCTTTGGTACCTGATGATGATAAATTCGATGCTTTGGCTTCCAAATGGTGGGAATGGCCTTCTCTGCATATTGGTCTGAGAATGTGTGGCTGGTCATACACTGATATCAGATACTTCCTCATGGGTAATGTATTCAACACATGGGGTTCCTCTTTGGCTACACTAGTATTTATCGGTTATACCTTCACTATTATCTTGAAGATCCAACGTCAGGCATTAGACTGGTCATATGAGGAAATCATGAGTGCTGTAACGAAAGGTTTATACCCATTCATTGGCTGGGTACTGCATTATTTACCATTCATTATCATGGGGAGGGTTACTTATGTTCATCATTATGTGCCAGCATTGTTCTTTGCAATTTACGTTTTTGGGTTCGTTCTTGATCTATTGTTGAGGGGCAGAAAATGGTACTTTAATGTTCCTGTGTATACTATTCTCTTCGGCCTTTTGATTGGTACTTTCTGGCATTATAGATGGTTCCATGAAGGTATGACTGGTAACCATAACGATTTCAAGAGTTTAAGATTGTTGAAAACGTGGAGAGTGTTGAATGATTGAGATTAAAACATGCTTGAAGTACATAAAAAAGTGCGATAGCGGTTAATCTACAATACAAGGATATTCAGTGTTTTTGAAACAGACTAAATCATAATTCACCAGGTTATGGACATACGATCCCTCACAGAAGTCTTTCAATCTGCGTTGTGTAGGTGTGTAATTGCCATTCACTGCATCACCACTCACACCATATCTGACTCATGAACTGTATTTGTATCAGAAGGTTCAAATTTGTTGGGTGCTCTGGTGCGGCTTTTTAGTGGATCCATAACTTCCTCTATACAGAAATCATGGTTAGTGTTTAAAATTCTGTCTACACCAGAAACCGAAAAGCAAATAACATAAATCCCATTACATAATTGCAAAGACTAGTTGATCAATTTGAAAGGATGCGCTTCTGTGTTAAACACCCACTCATCCAAAGAGAAAGATTCAGCGTCATCGAACAATAAGTAGAAATATTTCAAGGTTTCAGAGAACCAGAATGATTCCATAGTGTCATCATATCTACTTGGATCACTCAATGGCTTTGTGATGTCTTTCACAGCAGTGAAAATTCCATCCTTCTTGGACAGTCTTTCAACGTTTTGCCACATGCTCCAGCCATAATTTCTCCATTGTGGATCACCAGTGAGCCTGTACATGTACCACACAGATTCGATTGCCTCCGGTCTGAGAATGTATGTTGGATGCATATCATTCAAGTAAAGTGGCTGGTTTGAGGAGCTACCGGTGTGCCAAACATACGATCCATCTGGATGAGTATTCACAGGTGCAAATCTTGTACGTTTAGGGATATTGTAATTGATCAGCTTGCCCTTGTTGACGACTGTGACATGCTTGGTCTGACGTTTGGATCGGCCGCCTGCGGAATCTTCCTGTGGGACTGGATCTGCATCGCCTGGTGTTAGTTGTTTCAGGTCTTGACCAATGTTGACCCCTTGTGTATCAGTATTCTCTTCGGTAGCACGATTCACAACACCCAACTGGAGTAGTCTCTGTTTTTCATCGTATTTCTCGCCAGAATCAGCACGGTCAACCTCAATCTGTTCCGGCATAATACCCATAAGGGCGTACATATTGACGCAACCAAGTGTCAATTTCTTAGCTGTGTCCATATCCTCTGGCAAATCAAATAGTCTGGAACCAAGTCCAATCATACCACCGACAAAACAAGTTAAATGCTGTGTTTCCTCTCTTGGATTGATCTCAATGGTGTCTGGTGTGTCATATGCAGACAAACTAGTGGCGAAGAGTGTGTTCTCACCGCCTGGAACTTTGGGTGTAAAAAGCATGAACTTCTTAATAGCAGAACGAGCGTTGAGATACATCTCCATATATGGTGCACTATCTTTAGATTGCCCGCGAAGGAAGTGATACATTTTTGGTAAGTATTCGTAGAACGAATCTCCAAGACCACCGAGGGAGTAATCTTCCTGAGCGGTAGATGACTTGATAGAGTCTAGCATTTCACAAAAAGCGTATTGCTTTCCATGAATAACCTTCTTAACCTTCTTGTTGTTCAAGTGAGCACCTTCTTTGATTTCTTTCCCGCTTAGGACACGACATCCAGATATATCGACAAAATTACTGAATAAACCATTCACAATTGATGAGTTTCTCGAGTCATAAAACTTCTGTGTGATACGGTCAATAGCATCGTAATACTTGTGATCACCAGTCAATTGTGATAAACGGGCAAATTCTAAAGACAGAGTACCAACTTCCGACAGATGAACACGTGTACCTGCCAGTCTGTTTTGTGCTTCCGATGTCCAGTCGTAGTACATTATGGGCATTCTGTTTGGAGTATCAAACGCCTCCATGAGCAGTACACCAATGTCTTTAGCTGCATCAAGAACTCCCTTGTCACCAGTTACTTCATAGGCGGAGATGAGACCACCAAGTATTCTGATAGTGTTTTCGAATATAGGAATTGAATCTCTAAAACTCTGCTTGAAGCTAACATTCTCTTTGATGAAATTGATTGCTTCCTTTAACTCGTCTTGAAGCCCCATGATGTGCATGGTGTCAAGGGCATCGACAAGTGTAGCGGACCAGCCATTGAAGGAGTCCAAGGCTCTATGTGAAAATGGTGTGACCTCATCATGACCATAAGCATGCTCCTTGTAAATCTTCCAGGAACTTTGGAAGCCTCCCTTGATAGCTGAGAGCTTCTCCTCGTCACGCTTGCCACCATCTTCGAACACTGTGGCCTGAATCTTAGGGTAATTAGCAGACTTTTTGATCTTTGGAAGTTTCTTATAGTTCTCCTTGCCCACTGGGTAGAGCTCCTTCCTTTTCCACTCGCGTACCTTGTACGTCTTTTGGTTTTCGAAGTACTCTGGTGGTAGCCTGAAGTCGACTTTGGTTCCTGAGCCACCGTCGTTTAAAATAGGGAAGTACTTGTTCTTCTTGACAAGCGTTTCCCAGTCAGCGAGCTCAATGGAGTCCTGCTGCTCCTTTGTTAGCTGCTCGTTCCCTATAACATGAGGAAGATCCTCTTCATCCAGGTGCTGGTTCAATTCGTAGGCCTCATTCAGGAAGGAGTAGTAGAAAACTCCCAGTAATGTCACAGCAAGCAGCGCAAGGAAACGTAAGCGCCGCCCACGGTGACTCATGTGATGGCTCAACATTCCAACTGAGCTGTTTTCAACGCCGGAATTGAGCTAGTGTGGTACTGGAGTTCTCTGCAATCGAGATGTTTTTCTGGCTTCGAAATACTGACGCTGTTTTACGTGGTCTTTGTTCGGGTGTGCTTACCGATATACGGCGTATTTGGTAAGAGCGCGGGGTGTAGGACTCGAGTCCCCTCAAGGGGACTGGTCCCGGTGTAGGTTTGTTTGGCTTCCGAGGAAGTCAAAAATGTTAGAAATTGGGTCAGAGTGTCAAGTTTATAGTCGAATGTGGGTGTCTTTATTGTAGTTTTGCCCAAGCCTTCTAGCTTGCTGTCGGACTGAAGGAGAGCCACGGCGTCCGTAGACTTGAAAGTGAGATACACGGGACTAGTTACTGCCTAGGGGACTAGGAACTACGCCTCTATTGATCTATATTTATAGCTTTGAAACAAAATTAAAGAAGCGATCTTTGCACAGAATATACCCTGGTAGAGTGGTCATGTGATGAAACAGCCAACAACAACTTCTCTGCGTTGATAAAGGACCAGTTGACCCTCGAGATACGGTCACCAGGTGTAATCTCGTCTCTGAAAGCATGCACAACTGTCATCTTTTCTTCTTTGAATGATAGAACAGCGATTTTACCAGTTTCCAAACCGACTGCAACAAGACATTTATGATTGAACAATTTTTGATGAATGTCAATAGATGTGACTGGTGCACTGAATTTTGTTTGTGTTACCATTTCAACTTTCATTGTTCCGGCATTATCGAACAACATCTTCCATACTTTAACACTCTTATCTCTCGAAGCAGTAAAGAAATATAATCCAAACTCTACTGGTGCCCAAGAACAATCCCAAACAATCCTCGTGTGTGCCTTTTCATTACTGCACGCCAACTCGAAGCCATCACTATCATCTCGCTTCCAAACACCGAACTGACGATCACGGGACACAGTTAAAAGATAATCACCCTGAGGTGAGAATTTGACACGTGTAACAGTGAGATTGTGCAATTTCAGATTAGGTTTCAGCTCCTGCCAATTTGCCGTATCAAACAGTCTCACCACAGCGTGTTGTTGTGTGTTGGAACGACATGATGAAGCAACCAATTTCTTATCTGGTGATGTGTCAACGCTGATCATTTCATAGCCATGTCCATACAACTTTTCAATCTCAGGCCATAGAGTGTGTCTTTGTAAATGATCTTCTAATGGTGGGGTTTTCAAGGTCTTCAGAATATCATATGATATGTTGTTCGTGTCATCAGTCTCACGACGGTCTTGATCAGCTTCAATAGGTTGCTCTTCAGCTGCTGTGGCTTTGTTCGATAAGCCAAGGGCAGGCAAAGCCGCAGACTCTGGCATCATCTCAGAATCGATCTCGATATCACAGAACCTCTTCAATAATTGAGCAACACCTCGTGGTTCATCAAATGAACGGAGAATTTTCTCATCACCGGAAGAGATAAATCTTGTGTTAGACAAGGCAGACGCGCAAATCATGTCATAGCCATGGATCTGTGGTCTTGCAAATTCTCTCCACACTATATCCTCATCCAATCTCTTACTACCATCAGATTTAGAGATCCAACGAGAATACAATCTGGTAGTCTGATCCAATGAAGTTGCTAAAAGATACTCACCATTGATAGACCATGAGACGTCCGTGCATTGTTTTGTAGGTCCCGTTACAGCCAGTTCTTGCTCCCAGTCATCAAAGCTATTTTCTCCATAAGTACAACTCCAGCTTCTCCAAGCACCGGTCTTACCATTGGTCAAAATATGTTCAATTCCTTTCTCATCAGTAAACCATATGACAGCCCAAAACCCACCAGATGATCCAGTAGCAGTAGAAGCACCTTTACTCGAAATTTCACCCAAACGCGCAGAGCAGACCCAGATACCTGAGCTCTCATCTGGTTCCCAAAGCATTATAGCAGTATCAGCACTCGATGCAATTAGCTGAAGTTTGTCGTCATGCCATGTTAAAGAAGAGATCCAGTCGTCATGACCCATGATCAGTGCCTCGAAGTTGATAGCAACTTGTGTATCATTCACCAAAAACTTGTACTGTTTGTTGCTCAAAAGTGTCAGCTTGGATCCATCCTCATCTGATCTATCAATGAGGTCGTTTGTTCTCAAACGCCACAAACGGATGTATCTGTCCTGGGAGCCAGATGCAAGAAGATAGTCACCATCAGAGAGTCGTTTGAAGGCTAGGGCTTTCACCCAGTCCTCATGACCCTCAAGTTGTGTCGCAAGTGTAAATGAAGAGAATTCTGTCTTGTATGTGAATGTGTAGATAAATATCTGAAATTTTGTCCCACCAAGAGCCAAAACATATTCATTTGGATGGAACTCCTGGATGGCAAGTGAAAGGGGCAGCACACCGATATTTGCGTTGAACGTGTGCAATTTTTCGACAGATCCAGTGACAGTATCCATCTTCCACAATATCACTTTGCCAGAAGTGTCACCAGTTGCGAAAAATGAATGGAAGACGCCAATACAGTCAACAGACTCAGCATGACCTTCCAAGGTACTGACAAGTACCATCTCACCATCTTCCACAAACTTCCATACACAGATTTTGGCATCTTCTCCAGCACTTACTAGATAATCTGAGTTATTGATGAATCTAACGCAAGTAATTTCGCCGTCATGGCCTTTCAGCGTAAAGTAAACACCACGAGAACTTCTAGAGATGGGGTCCCAAAGAGCCACTGAACGAGCGGCTCCAAAGGCTAAAATATGGCGCTTCGTATGAATCGAAGCGACATTTGGCTGTCGATTTGCTCCAATGAAGATAGCTTCCTGTGTTGCCATCCCGTGTGAGCACGAATTTGTTCAAGGCGTCTGCAATTCATAATGCTTCTCTATTGGTGTGAAGCGATGAGGTTGAATAATTTTTACAAAGCCCTTATTCGCCGCGAATCGATACTTATAGTTGCAAACACATATTAAAAAATGGCTTTGAATTCATATTATTTTTACAGGAGAAATGAACCAACATGCAGTAGTATTGTGTATTTATGCAAAACGTAGCTTTTTTCTAGATTTGGTTGGCTCTTCGCTGCTAGATTTTGCTCCCTGTGATGACGACTCTGTGGTGTCCCTCGACTTCAAAGCAGAACGGAGTTCCCCTCTAGTACCTTGCTGTTTTTGCTCTTTTGAATCGACTGGATCATAAGCATCATCTTCATCATCCGAACTGGATCTTTTGTTGGAGATATTCTGCTCCCCACTATCATTATCACTATCACTGTCCTTTTCTTTAGTGTCAGAGTCCGAATCACTGTCAGCAGCATACGTAGGTACAAGTTTATCTTCTTCGGCCTGTCTTCTAAGTTCTTCTTGTCTTTTGATATCCTCCAGAACTCTCTGGTCCTCTAACTCCTGCTGTTTCTTCTTCAGCTCTTCCAATCTCTCCTTAGCAGCCTTTGAGCGCTCCGTAGTTTTTTCAATCTCTTGAGCAACTGTCGTATTCAAATCCTCCAGCTGTCCGATATTCTCTCTGATTATGAGCTTTAGTCGTTGTAGGTACGGAAGCTGGGAATCCGTGAATGAACCATTTGAACTCAACAACAACTCATGATAAAAACGGTGGAACCTCTGGCCACTAGATGCTAATGCCCTCAGTTTATCATCTTCAGAGCCACCTCCTGATCCGACAGAGGAGGGATCAGCTCCGGAGATACCATGGACTACCAGATCTTGGCTGAATATTTTTCTCTCTCTCAACACATTAACAAGTTTGACGATTTTTTGTTGAATAGGGGGAGGAACCTTTTTAAATGCGTTGCCCAAGGATTCCGGCAGCACTTTGAAGAACGCATCCAAAAATTCTGTACGTTTACGTGCCCTAGCCTGTTGAACTACCTCGTTGGCCAAATATATTACGGGGAGTTTGCGGTGGGGTGGCGCAGTGTACAAGTACTTCTCCCACTCGGCTGCTATCCGCTCAGCATAACGGTAATGGAAGAGAACCCATGTGGACGTGGCCACAATTGAGTCCTGAGTCTCCTGAAGGGAGTCCAGCTTTGAGCGCAAAGATTCATTGGAGTACGACATGCTATAGCAAATGTGTTTTAGTCTGAAATATTTTTGCTTTCAAAGTAAAGATGAAATGTGTTATTTATTGTTCCAAAATGTTGATGTTTTTGTACGCCAGATTTCGCGTTCGAAGGCAGGGTAATTTTGAGTCCAAGATACAGTTTGGTTTCGGCTAGAATCATAAACATTTATTGTTCAATTAAAAGAGGGAGTCCAGTCAAATGAATCTGCGCTAACTTGGGCTTCGAATCAGTCGAACCAGACATCACCTAACCCTGGCTCTTTTCTGTATACCTTTGGATTAATGCGGTCCACCATCTCAACAGTCTCAACACTAGCACCAGGAGGCAATGTATACATCAACTCTTTAATAATAGGTAGATAGTCTGCCTTGAAGCTATTCAATAAACCACCAACAAATACAGATTGTATTTGTGGTGTTCGTGTTAGGGATAAAGTATCAACAGGTGACCTAATAGTGACATCTTTGAGCTTAGGAAACCCACATATCTTCAATCTTGAGAGCGCCTCATGTGTCTTTATGATAATATAATGAAGTTCTGGTGCGTAAAAACTTATCTTCAGTCGGTTAAAATTACCCTCAATTGCCAAATCTGACAGAGCAGGCATCATGGCACGTTTTGAGGAGAATATATCTAGTGATGGTAATCCAACCAATCTCAAAGACTTCAGCTCTCCTGTTGTATGTTCCAGAAAGTAATTAAGCTTGTCTTCAAAAAGAGCTGTTACTGGAACAGCAATTTTCAAGCACATGGACTTCAAAGACCTGAATTTGGATAAAGTATAGGTTAAGTTGTTCAGATTGGCAGAATTAGCATCATGTCGAACCATGAGTGCATATTGTTGTACTAGAGGTGCATGGATTTCTGGAATTGAGCCTTGATAATCACCTAATAAAGTTATTGATAATCTCTTTAGGCTTGGAAAAATATGGTGTTTTGTGATTGGTCTAACAAGTTCTAGTGACATGGATTGAAGTAACGGAAATCTAGGACAGTGCAGCAGTGGGGCATCTAATACTGATAACTCAATACTTATTAGATTTTCTAGATAAGAGAAGCTCCTACCATAGAGACCATTCGAATATGCTGCTGTATCACCAATACTCAAGTCAATAGGCGCACGACTGAAAAAAGTGGCATGCTTGAGTTGTGGGGCATAAATTTTGTCAATTCGAGGAAAGACAGATTCAAGGAAAAAAGCACCACTTTCAATGTTTGGTGCATGTATGTTCTCGAATAACGATGCAACAGGGACACCAGAGTTTGAATCAGCACCAAGGTGTGGATGTGCAACAAGTGTTAGTGTTTGACCTAGAAACTTCACGTTTTGAATTGATCTGATACCTTCAATGGAAACAGATTGTGCCGAGATTGTAGTGTCTCGAAGTGTGTATGGTTCGATACAATCTAAATGAAGGCTTTTTATGGGGTTTGTCTCAAAATTATAACCCTCCAAGTATGCAGCAGAGTATGATTCAATGCTCATGATATTGATTTCTTTATGATTTAATGGATTTGTATTTGGTTGTGAATCAGATGCTTGTATACGGACTTCATTAGAGTTTTTGATGGTCAGATGTTCAGGAACAGATATGTCTGACTCGTTCAAGGTAACACCAGAATCAAGTCCCTCAAGAATAATGTGAGATGTGGGGAGAAAACAGCGAAGAAAGCAATTCAAATTATCATAGCAATCATTATTATCAGAGTAATCAGAGTTGTCAATATCTAGACTAATGAGAAATATGTTAAATCGACGAAGAAATACTTTGCAAAGTCTACCAAAGTCAACAGTAACCCAGTTCTTAATTTCGATGATGTTGATAGCAGCAAGTTGTGGTTTAATAGAAAACAGAGACTGAAGCAAGACTTCTGAGACATCATCAAACAAGGTAGAAGTGTGATAGTCGGAGAAACGTGCAAATAAATGGCAGATGCGGTAGTCTGTCGCGATGAGCAGTGAATGGAGGTCATCAGGACTGAGGTGGCGACATACCAAAGACTGGACTTCCGTAGGTAGTTTCAAAAAAATCATACCGATACACTTAACAGCTGCAGATGCACAGGAACAAAAAAGAAAACTGGGATCCACCTGCTTTTTGTGTGCGAAATGCTAAGCAAATAACCCCGTGCGGCGTGTGCAGGACCAACATCTGCCGGGCATTGTTCATGTGCAGCTCGGTGACGTGAGAAATCAACAAAGTTTTTCCGCTCGGTTGCTGTCACCCGCTACTTGTCAGTGCTTTGAAGTGTTATTCACTTAACATTGACGTAGTGTCTTTGACATTCCATATCACCACCATCAGCACACTGTAAGTTTTACCAGGAAGAAGAGTTTATTCGCCTCCTCTTACACCGTTGGGAAGGGTCCCGCATCCTTACATATCAGTCACATTTCCGCTCTCACTTCTGGGGGAGGACAACTTCCGGGCAGTGCCACAGCTGAATATCCGCTTACAATCGAACTTCACTGTGCCTGATCGGTTCTTTTGATTGGCCTGTACTAAAAAAAATTCTACGTGCGAATGATGATAAACCAAAAAAGAAACGTAATTATTTAGGGCCGTGTGAAGCACCAAAAGCAACACAGCGAACTCGGCCAGCGGCGGTCACAAATCTTGCATATTCATCAGGGCAGCTGCATAAAGCAGAAGCCGCCTGCGTCCAGGGCATCAAGAAACGGCGGAGGAACAGCTTGCGGACACCAGGTATTTTTCTCAACCACAAAAGTTTTCGACTTATAACAATCTGGAATCGAAGAACAGTGTTGAGAGAGGTTTGAGTTCGAAATCGCGGAGTAAATACGATGAAAACCGTTACGAACAACAGTTCGCTATATTACATCTCCGGTTTTCTGTAGGTCGGCTCGATACTGTAGAGTTATACCACCAGAGTAGACCAAATTATATACGAAGGAGGAGTGGCTTATTTCATATTTTGATCCCCAAAGTGCTTTTGTGTTTATACAGTACAATGTTGACTCTATATTAATTAAGTTTACTGAATTAGCATATAAATACAGAAGCGAGAAGAGATACAAGTGTGAGTGCCCATCCTATTCTCAGAGACAGAGCAGAACCCTCATAGACAGCATTCACAGTCACAAAGGAAGTTGATGTTTCTTCCGCTTCTGAAGAATGATAGTATGCTTCTGTGGCACTAGTAGTAACTTTAGGTCCCCCAGTAGTCACTTTTGCGATTATTGACCTGTTAGTTGAGCCGGACTCTTGTATTGAGGCTTCAGTAACACCAGATGCATTAAAGATGCTGGTATTGGGTGTATATTTGGCTGAAGATGAACGTATAATCGTCTTTGATATTGTCTCTGGTGTTCTGGGCTGCTGACTCTGCGAGTTATAGCTTGAAAGCCCAGTCTCAGCACTGTAGTGTGTTGCTGGTGCGAGACTGGCGCCAGTACCTAATACATTTGTAACACAACTAGAGTTTTCACAAGATACAACTGTCGTTGTTGATGTCAAAGCTTCGCTAAAAGTTCTTGTAGAAATTGTTTTGGGAATAATGACTGGAAGTAGAAAGGCAGAATCAGTGGATGAGATAATGTCAAGTGTGACAGAGTCAGAGTTGTCGATGATGGTATCTGATAAATCAAAAGTGATGATGTCCTTTTTTGTAGTTTTTTTACTTACACTTTCAATACCTAGTGTAGCACTGATTTGGAATGGACCATGGTAACCCTGAGCATGAATGTGTAATGTCAGCATAGACTCATTAGAAACAGAAGAATTGAAATCAAATTCAAATAAAGATTCGCTTATTCTGCCATCTTGACTCTCAGATACAATGTTATCAACTATCCATGAAGCACTATTGATTCCCCAGTTGTTTGGGATGCTTCCAGTGATTGAAATGGAAGTCCACGAAGCAATAGAGCCAGGAATACAGATATTCCACTCTGGTTTTTCCGATACGAGATGACCCTCGATATAAGGAGCAGCAGAAGCGATGGAACATGCGTTTGAAGTGTTATAAGCAGAAGAGGCCGACGCATAGGTAGAGGAAGCGTAATCAGATTCTGTAGAATATCCTGATTTCTCACTAGATTGTGACTGTGTAAAAATTGGGGAGCCAGTCACTGTACTTGCAATAAAAGTAGACAATGCGGAAATGTGAATCTCAATTGGAGTCGAATGAGATGAAGAGACTGATATAGACTGACCACTATATGTGACTTGATTAGAAACAGTGTCAACATCAGAGGCTGGAGCTAAAGTTACAGTAGTGAAGTATGCGTCAACGTCTAATGTATCAATCTCGGAAGCAGCATCAAATGTGACAGTTGTGAAGTCTGTAGGGTAAGAAGACATTGTTACCACAGTTGAGCATGGTGTTTCATCCACTATGTAAGTTGATGTATATTGTGATGTAGTCAAAGGGGAGGAGAGAGTTACCACTGTAGAACATGGTGCTGTATCTGTGGCAGTTGTTCTCTCGTATGATACCGTGGATAATGACAATACAGTTGCTTCAGTCTGGGAAGTGAACGATAGTGTGACAACTGTCGAGCACGGATAATCTCTTGATGTACTGACAAGTGTCTGATTATGAATTTGTTTAAACATAGGGAAAGTTTTGCTCTCACCTTTGTTGTTTTTGAGAGGCTGCGCAACAACAGCGGACATGAGACCAATCAACGTCAATACAGTTGATGAAGAAAGCACCATTATATGAGGGATAGGTATTGAAATTGAGTACATGAATTTAAAAGAACTACATGATACCTCGACCTCGAGTTTGGGGGCTTCACTTCCTTTTGTATTCACCAGGTTGGCCGGAAGACAACCCTACTATACTGCGCGAGACAAAGTAATTCCCAGGCAAATGTAAAAAGAAGTGTCCGTGGCTGAAATGTTAGGCGATTGAGGCTATATCACATGTGACTGGGCAGGAGAGATGGCTTGACCATATTCCGACCCAAGACTAAAGATGGCCAGTTCTGAGGACCTTTCAGTAGAAACGAGATCTAGAGCATGTCCTGCAGCGGGGATTTCTGCATAGGCTGGGGGCATGGGCTGGGAAATCGAGGTACCAAAATCACTTTTTATGGGTCGCTTACAAGGCTTGACCAGTGATGTTTTAGGTGATTCTTGCACTATTCTAAAACGAATATTGGTAAGATTATATTGAAATTGGTCTAATGCTGGATAGGCGAGTACCCACCTCTCAGAAATGATGATACATAAGCGAGAGACACCAGCCCACAAGCGCAAATATGTAGCCCAATACCAAAGATAAACATACGTAAAACCAGACCACAAACTACTCCGGCCATGAACTACCTCGCAGTTAACGGCCTACCTACATATGACAACAGTAACACCGTTTTCAATGTTTCCCACTGGAGGTATGTATCAGGTGATCTCTGTTCAACCCATAACGGAAAGCCTAACGTGAATCTAAGCCAATGTGAGCATCTGTTGACTCATGTTTGTTTTAGTACATGCATATATGTGATCCACAGATTAAAGTGGTCTGTGGTGTAGATTTCAAAGAGTGGAGTATACATGAAAGCTTGGAAGGATGTTAAAGCTCGATCCAAATATTTCAAGTCAACTATCGCAAAATAATCGTATTTCATACTTTGAACTATTCAAATAACGGTTCCGGAAATCTTTAAACAGCTGGACAATCAAGTAGTGAACAGCTAAGTGACCCCCAATCTGGCCAATTACCCAAACGAGTTGCCCAGATGCAGACCTTGTTTACCTGTCAAATACGATCTAGATGCTTGCTCATGGAAGTGGGCTCCGTCGTGTGCACTGGACTTTCGCTTCAAGATGATAGCTAGGAAATATGATTCTATAACCATGTAGTCTGATATTCCTGGAATGCTGGCTCGAGATAACAGCGTGACAGGGTATTTGACTCTGAGCGTTACCTTCGCTACGGTTACTCCGCCTCTGGAATTTCTTTTTATCTGAACCAGCAAGACTGTTTACCAGTGGGCATAGAGAAATAAGCTAGCTGATTACGGATCTTGAAAAAAAACAAGAACATAACTGTTATTAGAAACATGACGAGTGACTGTATAAATCCGTTGGGTTCGGAGAAACACATCTTCAAGAAGAATAAAATGCAACATTCCATATAAGGATGGATAAAAAATTAGAGTAGGCGATAAAGAGCATGTGGTTATGCAAAATTCACATTAAGACACAACAAGAGTTCGTCTTCTTAGCCTGCTTATAGAACATCTTCGAAGAGGAAGACAATGCCTCACTTTTATCGACGAGAGAGTCTAGCTTTTCACCTCTCTCCAAGACGGACTCGATGGTTTTGTGTAACACAACTTTCGTTTCGTCTAACTCCTGCTGGACACGCATTATAGAGTCAGCCTGTGAAGGGTCTTGATATTTTTTAATATAGTTGTCCAACTCAGGCATGGCCAATGTTGAAGAAGTCTGTGACACGTTTCTCCAAGATGCCGGTGGATGGACGGAAATATACTCGTCAAGGACCTTGTTGAGCAGAGTATAAGCCGGTCTCACAGGATATTCCTTGTCTGTAATGATGATACCAACAAGTCCCTCGGAGCGTGCGAATGCATGTGCGGTGTAGTTATTCTCTTCAACACTCTGTCTCTGTCCTGCATTGGTTCTCTTTGCGATGGTGGAGGAGAAGAAGGTCATGAATTGACCCACACTGGTACGCTCAAAGAAAGAGAAATCACTGAGGTTAGAGGCAGATGCAAGTTCCACAGCTTCCTGTGAACCCTCGCTTTTTAACACCCCGATATAGTAGATTTTCATTGTACTTTTTTTGCCACTTTCCAGATTTTGAGGGCCTTGCTGTGTGCTGTGATGGTTTGTTTGTCGATAAGAAGTTCCACGTTGTTTTGTTCTTGCTCTGTGGCGCCTACCGCTTTTACTGTCGGCCGAGGAGAGACAGAAATTTGTCATCTCTCTCGAGGGTTCTTTAGTAGCAATCGGTACCACCAGGTCGATTAAAGCAAAACACCTTGAAGAAAGATGTTCAGAACACTGCTCACACGTTCAGCTGCCAGTTCATGTACGGTCTCGAGAAGAGCATTCTCCTCCGCAAGAACACAACGCACCAGCTGGGTTGTCCCATCTTCAGTCATTGCCACCGGTATCGCAACTTACTTGTTCACACAGCCTTTATCTCTTGAGGCCAAGGTCGAGAAGGCTGAGAAGGTTAACAAAAAAGCGACAGAAGAGGAAAAGAAAGAGGAAAAGACCGATGCTGACAAACCAGAAGGAGAGGAACAGCCTGAACAGGCCGCCGCTTACAACCCGGAAACTGGTGAGATCAACTGGGACTGTCCTTGTCTCGGAGGTATGGCACATGGTCCATGTGGTGAAGAGTTCAAAGAGGCTTTCTCTTGTTTCGTATACTCTGAATCTGAGCCAAAAGGGTTCGATTGTATCGAGAAGTTTCAGAACATGCAAAACTGTTTCAGAAAATATCCAGAGGTTTATTCTGAAGAGATTAGAGGCGAAGAGGAACCAGCCGATGACTTCAAGTTGGACGACGTGCCAGAAAATGTGGAGGTTGTAATCTTAGACGAAAAAATTGAGTCTGTAAGCTCTCCAGATGCTCCAGGTGCTCCAGTTAGTGAGGTTGCCATTGAAGAGGTTGTCCCAGAGACCGAGTCCAAGTCTAACTAAGGACTATTATTTAAACCCCTGTATAAACTGAGTCATGTATATATAAAACATAGCATATCACATAAACCGTGCGTAGTACTATTTGTTAATCTTGTTAAATAACATGCAAAAATGCTATCAGTGCACACTCTAAATAATATCATTGAGATATCCTACCTTCTAACTCATCTAACGAGATAGGACCAAATCCACCTTCTTGACCAATGAATAAAACATCTTCCTCGATATAACACGATACCCCTTTTCTACCATTCACATCTCTAGATATTTTCAAGAGGGATTTACCAGTAGACAGATTACCCTTCTGCGAAGAGATGAATAGATTATGATGTGTGCAATATTCTTCAACAACTTCTTTGAATGAACTCTGTAGTCTCTGAATTGGAATACCACCTGGTCTGGCTGACTTTTCTTTCACGAATTTGTTGCTAGTTATGACCTCTGCGATGCTTTGGTTAGACATGTCTGTGTGCACTGGAAAAAGCATACCACTATCCACGAATTTGTTGATCATATCTAAGCTTTGTATGATGGTATCTGTTAAAACCGTTTCGTATGAAGGGAAAGTAATGAAAAACTCATCAATCCAATTTTTTATAGAATCTGCGATAGAAATATAATTCGACTGTGCTTTTTGAGAGTCCTTCAAAGCATGGTATAGAGACCTTAACCAACTGTTCAGTATTGTATGACGTAACAATTTCTCAAACTTATCAGAGTCAAAGTACATTGACCAACCAGAAATGGATCTTAATGTGATTTTGTCAATTCCTTGCTCAAATCTGAACTCATACGCGCTTAATAAAAATATCAATCTTGGTATCAGCTTTCTGTTGAATGAATCATCAAAGTTGGCATCTCCAACAATCTCTTTATAACCTTTCAGTCCAGGAACAGCGTCCATTTTAAGATCCCATTGACATAATACAGCATCAACTCTGGCCTTGAAACGTCTCCTGACCTCTTCAGCATTACGCACAAAAGGAATCCATTCCACCAGCCACATCGATGGATTTTTGTCTTTTTCCATAATATCAGCATTTTCGATAGTATCCAGAATTTTAGGCTCGATCTGTGTTCTTATGAAATGATCGATAATACTTTGGTCCAAGGCATCTTCCCAATCTAATAAAAGTGTGATGATTAAATTCGGTTGTGAGACTGGCCATTCTTTGAAAGATTCTGAGACGCGTGGATACCACAGTGAATAAAGTAAAGATTGAAAATAGTCAAGTTCCCCGAAGCTTTCTTGCAGAAGTGGTGCCAACGTCATCCTCCAATGTGTAAGTTCTTCTACTAAAGACGTGTCAGTGACAGAGAATGGGTTCCATTGCTCAAATAAATCACTTAGTATTGGCTTGAATGCAAGCATCAAAGTTTTGGAAATGTCATGTTCATGTAAATGAGCGGATATCGTAGTGTAGAAGTCCTGGCTGCTTCTGATATGGTCTCTCAAGAGTGATGATTTGACCATTGGTAATATTTCAAAATCACTAGTTATCATATTGATGGACCTCGTATGTTTTTTTAGGGACATGTACCACTGTCGTTTCTTCTCGTTTTGTACCTGTCTTCTCTCTAGTTCGATCTTTTCAAAATCGGCCATCTTTAAAGACGCAACCAAGCTAGACATTTCATTGTATAAAGTATTCAGTTGTGTGGTGACTGTCTGAAGACTTTGGTCTGCCCCCTCTTTTCTGAGTTCAATGAAAGTCTTTCTGATATTCGCCGAGTGCTTATTAGATAACTCTTTAATAGAGGCGGGTACTTTGACCACGTCAAGAGACTCAATCTCAACAATGAGCTGATATAATGATTTCTTTGGAACTTCCTTGTAATACTCCTCGTCTGAGCTCTCTCCATCACTAAAGTCTTCCGGCTCATTCTTTTCTTTGCTCTTACCTTTCACCAAGGAAGCACCAATACCAGCACCTTGGCGATGCGTACCCATTTCTATGGGCTCTTTGATGCCCTGAAGTTTGACACCAAGGCCCTTACCTGGTTCCCAACCCATCTGCTGTAATATCATGGCTCCAAGACCGTACTTCTTCCCATTGAAATTGTTGAAGCCAGTCCGTGAGCTGTTGATGACTTCTGCTTCTGAGTACGAGAGTTTGGGTACGTCTGCATCCCGTGGTATTTCCTCCTCCCTTGTTTCTTCAGTAGCTTTATTCAGAGATTCTTTAGCCGGTGTGAATCTCATGGGATCCATAGTGAAGCCGATGTAGTTATTCTTTTCTCCTTGAGTTCGACTATCATCTCCGTCATTATCCATCGCCTCAACGTCATCTCTTCGGCTTTGCCGCTCGGGCTGGTTTATTGTTGTGGGTAGGGTTTCTGTATCGCCTTTTAAGAAGTCAAACACGTTCAGCTTTCTCCTTTTCACGCCCTCTTCTTCCATAACCTAGCGTTTTCTAGTTGAGTTGTTGTTGTGGTGAGGATTTTATAGGATCTGTGCGTGTGGGTTTTGTTTGTTTTGTTTTCAAGCTTTAACACAAAAAAACCAGATAACTCTTAGTCCTCGTTACATAAAACGCCAAACCAAGAAATTGCAAGACATAAAAAGGACAACGAAGATATACAATCACAATCACAGATGGATAAAGCATATCTGTGGGCCAATGATGCCACTGAGAAGCTCCACATTGCTGAAAAGATAGGAGAGCATGCAAATTCACTACTTTTAAAGACCCGTAATTCGTTATCAAAAGGCAACCAAGTACTGGACAAATGTTTGTTCCTCTTGGATGCTATACATGGACAGTTGATTCTTCTTTCCACTGTGAAGGATTCTTTAAAAAGTATGAGAAGTGACAGATCATACAGCTTTAAAGTACTGATTTCAGCGTTGGCAACGGCCATCGAAGAGGTTGAAACAGTATCTACCTCTCTCGAAGAAATACATGTCGATGAAGCACTACGGCACGGAGCAAAGGCTGAGACGCTATATGATTATGTTTCCGATGAAATCCTAGGTGTACTACGACATTGTGAGACTGACTTGGAATCAGCTTATAATGGACTTGAGCTGACGTTGGAAGAGCAGGAATTTTCAATGGTACAGGCCCATGAGCAATTCTCCACACAATTGAATGATTTGGAGAGTCAGACAGACCAAGCTAACCAAAGCGACAGCTCATTGGTCGCGGGTGCATTAGATGAGATCCGTGAGTTAGAAGAAGAAGTTGCTGCATTGTTGGAGTCCATCACTGACCATTATGACCAGTGTCTTCGTGGAATTGAGGTTGCTGAGGGACGTGTCACGGACATCACAGAACACGAAAAGCACGAACTGTTCAGTGTACTGGAGAAAGATGTAACAGAAGTTCCAGAAGTTCTGAGCGACTTGGAAGAGGCATTGGGTGACATCAAGCAACGTTGCCAAAAGATTGAAGAGCACCTTGCTGGACAAGGGAAAGTATATATGGAGCTACGAAAGCTCTCCTCAGATCTGGAAGAGTACGGACAAGGCGACTTATCTAATATGTTGCATATTACTGAGAGATATACTCTCAAATTTCAATCCGCTGCCAGAGCGTCCAATGAACACTGTGATGAGGCTAGTGAGTTGGTCTCCCATTATCAGCAATTCATCAAATCGTACTATTCTTTAATTTTGGAGTTGGAAAGAAGAAAAAGCGTACAGGGGAATATGCAAAAGGTTATTGAAGAGGCCAAAAAGAAACTGGAGTCTTTACAAGCGGACGATTATCACCAGAGAGAATCATTCACTAAAGTACACGGGTCATTCCTACCATTGGATCTATGGTTAGGTTTGGGGAATGATCAACCATTGTATGACTTGAGTTCCCAACTTCACAGTGTTCCTGTAGTTAGCAGGTCTACTGTCTCCGCTGCTAAGAAGATCCTACGCTGACGAGGTTGCACTCATATGTACTTTTAATGCAAATAATTTATGTAATTCTATGTTTCATTGGTATTCGTTTTCCAAACTTATGAATAGCTCTCTAGCCTTTTCAGGAGTCACTTCGGTAGGTTTTCTTTCTGATGAAGGTCTAATGGCAACTGTACCATTCTGCAGCTCTTTGTCGCCAATCATTGCAATGTATGTATATCCCTTGTTGATACCTTCCTTAATTCTATTACCAACAGTTTCGGTTCTAGAATCGATATCAATATGGAATGATTGATGAGCCATGGAACTTCCATCTCCACCATTCATCTTAGAGACAACTTCTCTAGCATATCCGACATGTTTATCACTCACTGGAACAACAAGAACTTGGCGTGGCGATAACCAGAATGGCCATTTGCCATCATAATGATCAATCAAAATGGCCAGAAACCTTTCTAATGACCCAAATACAGCACGATGGACCATGATTGGTTGTTTCAAAATGCCATTTTCTTCTGTCTGATACTGAAGTTTGAAGCGGTGTGGAAGCTGGAAGTCTAATTGAATTGTAGCTGCCTGATGTTCCTTTCCCATGTGGTCCTTAAGCACTATATCAATTTTCGGACCATAGAAAGCACCATCACCTTCGTTGATAGTCCACGGTTTACCAGTGGATTCAAGTACGTCTTTCAATGATTTCTCTGCAGAGTCCCATTCAGAAAGTTCCCCAATGTATTCTCCTGGACGGGTAGATAATAACATTTTGTACTCTGGAATCTTGAAGATTTTGTACACCTCGTCAACCATCTGCAAAGACTTTTGAATCTCTTCTCTTATCTGGGATTGCATACAGAATATATGACCATCATCTTGATGAAACCTTCTCACTCTTGTTAACCCAGATAATGACCCACTGGATTCATTTCTGTGTAATGCCGAGAAGTCTGATAATCTGATTGGTAATTCTTGATAAGATCTGTCAAATCTTCCAAAGATAACACAGTGTCCCGGGCAGTTCATAGGCTTCAGTCCATACTCTTCCTTCTCTAGATCAGAGCCTTCAACACGGAACATGTCCTCATGATAGTTCTCCCAATGACCTGATTTCTCCCATAACGACTTCCTGTAAATCAACGGAGTAATGACCTCTTCAAAGCCAAACTTTCTCTGTTTAGCTTTCATGAAAGAGACTAGTTTGTTGAATATTCTGGTACCATGTGGCAAAAAGAACACTGACCCTGGAGTAACTGGGTCGATCATGTATAGCTGTTGTCTTGTGGCAATCGAAAGGTTTGTAACCGCTGTGGACTTGGTAGAGTACCAGCAAGCCCGCCGGACCGCTAGCCGTGTGAAAACCTGACGGTTCATTTCAGTACGACTAGTCACAATAAAACAGCCAGTACCAATTCAAACTAGTATAAATAGTCTGAATACCTTGAAGATTAGCCAAATTTTGAAAAACACCCAGACACCAGTATAAGTTAGTTTCGCGAATGCTGATATACGTCCAAGAAATACAACATGAGAAGGACTTTGTAAATGCACTGATATAAACGATCCTTTACACGCTCAATCTGTTGTTGTACCTCGATAGCAGTGACAATTATTGAAACTGTACTACATTTGCCGATGTCGGATGTTCTGTCACTGTTGAGAAAAGAGCTCACGCGCTCGGGTTCTCCAACGCTTTTGCACAACGAAGTCGATACAGAAGACATTTCCAATGCTGATGAATTAAAGCTAGCACAGATCGACCAGATTGTGAAGTTGGATGCAGAGACGATATACGTTGTTGATGGGAATGCTGTCACACTGAGAAGTGTTTTCTTTGCATGGATAAACAAGGACTTACCGCGTTCTGAATACTTGGAACAATGTGATGCCAAGAAAGTGGCGCCTTTAGGTGTTTTGAACATGACAGATTTGGTGCAGTGGCTTGATGGTTCCAAGAATGAGTTTGAGTTCACTGTGAGTGGCGAAGAGAAAGACGAAAAAGTTGTCGATTCTGGCGTGAAGCCTGCTGACCCTTTCTTGGAAGCTATACTGGCAAAAGAGCGTAATATTGTTGACCATAACACTTCATTGCGCGGTACCAAAAGTGTTGATTTCTCCACGGCAGCCGAATTGTGTAAACGAGTATATCTTCAAGAGCCTAAGAAAGGCACCAAGAGATCCACGGTGGAGTCTGCGGCTCCAGAAGGTAAAAAGTCTAAGAGAACATCTATCCCAATTATCATTATCTCACCTTCTGCATCCGCTCTGCTCACAATGGCCAACATCAAGGCATTCTTACAGGATGGCAAATACATTGATCCAAACACCTCAGACCCTGTGGAGCGTGAGTCTCTGGGAAGCAATGATCTTGCAAATATAACACATGTGTTTCCTAGATTAGGGAAAATCACCTTCATGGTTGTGGATAACACAGAGAAGTTTTCCAAGCAAGAACACTGGGACCGTACGGTCGCTGTGTTCACCACAGGCCAAACTTGGCAATTTAAGAACTACAAATGGACATCACCAACAGAGCTTTTCCAAAGAGTAAAGGGCTATTATTTCCATTTCGAAAAAGACCCAGTGCCTTCCACAGTTAAAGATTGGAACGTGGAGAGAGTCGGTCTGGATAAGTACAAGCGTTTCAAGGACGCTGTAGTACTAAACTCCTTCTGGGATTCCCTTGAAAAATCGTTAGTGGCCAAGGGCTTCAAGGAGATTTGAATAGAAAACAAAAATAATTGTAAAATATATAAGTTAAATGCACTTTACCAAAGAAGTAGTACGATATTGTTGACCGGACCGCGAACATACGCACATCAATGGGGTCTGGGTCTTAGTTTTTTCTACCCCAGCACACCCACACCCTGCCCTGCTCGGGGTTTGGGTTGTTGGATTCACACCAAACAACGCTGGAGAAGTGTAAAAGGATGTCATTGTTTCGGCCTCTAGGACGGACAGTGTGCATGAAGGCTTTTTCGCCGTCTTCTCAGCTGTTTTGTAAGCCTCTGAAACCACTAGCATCAATACCTCATCACACGTTGCTGTTTGAGATTTACCAACGCCGCCGATACCAACACCAGAGG
Source organism: Petasospora mycetangii (assembly GCA_003708295.3). Lineage (NCBI taxonomy): Eukaryota > Fungi > Ascomycota > Saccharomycetes > Phaffomycetales > Wickerhamomycetaceae > Petasospora > Petasospora mycetangii. Next base: position 23,247 of record PPNU03000016.1, on the reverse strand, counting down.
GTAAGAACATATACACAGCACAAGAACCCGCCACCTCAAGAGCCGTTAAAGGTTCCAAAAGAGGAGCCTCGGGTGCCGAGAACAAAAGAGGAGTGGCTAGCTCGTGCTACGTCTTTTAATGAAAGATTGAAAGTACGTGCCAAATGGTTATTGAAGAGGTCAATGCGACCTTTTAACGTTGATGATTTTAGTGCTTTCTTTTCATGGATACTGGTATCTAACGTACTGCTTATTGTGCTTGGAACGACTACATTTGCGTCATTGGTGGTATATATGATGAATACTGTATTTGCTCAAGAGCTTGTTGCAAAGACACTAGGTAATTTCATCACCCGTAACACAGGTCTAACAGTTGTCTTTGAGAGTGCTATTGTTCCAGCTTGGGGAGACGGCAAGCTGACTTTTAACAAGTGTTTTGTGTCCAAGAGGCCAAGAAGGAAGAACAAATCCAAATCTGCATTCGCTAAAGGTTCACAAGCTGCTGCGATTGCACAAGCTGCAACGACTGTTCCAAAAGAAGATGAATATGAAGACGATGGTAACTATACACAATATGATCTTACAATTGAACAAGTGGCGATTTCGTTGTCTATATCCAAGTTTTTGAATGGCAGAGGAATCATTAAAGAGATGGAAATTCATGGTATGAGAGGAATCGTTGATCGTACAAATGTCCATTGGGACCCTGATGATGACGCCAGAAACTATCTGAATGTTCATAAGCCCGGTGATTTCGAGATTGAAAACTTCAAGATGTCAGACGTATTGTTTACTTTAGCACAGCCTGATGGATTTAGACCTTTCAATGTCAGTATCTATAACTGTGAATTACCAATTCTTAGACAGCATTGGTTATATTACGATTTGCTAAATGCTACGAACATTTCCGGATCATATGACGACTCATTGTTTACTATTCATAAGAGGCAGAGAATCAATGACTTTAATGATGATATGAATGATGGTGGTACTGGGTTACTTCCATGGAAAAGAGTGACTAGATGTCGTGTTGATTCTTTGAACTTGGATCATTTGAATGCTGGTATGGAAGGACCATTTGGTTGGATCACATCAGGTGAAGTTGATATGATTGGAGACATAATGATTCCAGAAGATGAAGGTATCTCTGTTTCTGAACTGTTACATTCTATTGGTGATTCGATTGCCAAAGAAGCGCGGAGAGCTAAAATCATTTCTTCATACAAAACTAAAGCTCAATCATTAGAGAGTACAAACCAACACCAAAAGGACCAAAAATATTTCATCATGGATTTCCAACTGAATTTGAAGAATCCGAAAGCAGCTGTGCCCATCTTCACCGATGACTTATCATATGTTAATAATGCACTCATACGGCCTATTGTTGGATACATCAACTCAAGAAAGACTTATATACCAATCAAATGTCGCATTGTCAAGAAAGTTGATGACTTCGAAGGAGCTTGGACAGTTTATGATTCGATGTTGATGGATGATATTTCCATTGAAGTATATGATGCATTTGCTAATTATGTTGCAGATGAACAAGTTAGAACCATAAGAATCAAAAGAATCGGTTTCTGGTCACTTCAGTTATTCATCCAAGTGCTACTGATGTCTCTTGGTGCTATTGCATAACAACACTCTTGTATATAAACTAATCTTGTTACGACCATTTATGAAGAAGACCGGGCACTATTATATTGTGCTTATAGGCTCTACCCTCATGTTAGATGACAACAGATAAACAGTGATTTTTTCTGTGTGGTGTTCACCAATGAGATATGCATCCATCTACACAAATGTTCTATAAAATGCAAATGTTGTATAATCTAAACGCATACACATAAAACAAAAGAACAAAAACAAGAAAATCATCCGGGTTTTCTAGAAGTAGCTATATATCTCAAGCCAGTGACTTACCGGAACCATCAACTTGTGGAGCTCCATTATCATGATGAGAAACAACAGCTTTCTCATCATCGGATAAATTACCCATCTCAACGTCATGACCAGCTCTATGTGTGATTATCTTACCCTCTTCGATCAGTCCTAGTCTTTCCTCTTCGGACATCTGATAGTTTATATTAGCATTTCTGTTCTCTGGCCCAATGAAAACAATGACTAGTACATATGCGAACACAGCACCCATGAAGATTGCCATGACCTTAGCGTAGTTATAAACACCTTCCTTTTGAGTACCATCTTCGTTATACAACGGGAATCTCTCGCCAATTGTGGTTTCAATTGTAGACGATGCAGATGATGCTAAATTACCCAATTGGTAAGCAACACCAACGACAAATGCCCTGAATTCAGGCGGAGATAATTCAGATAAGTGAATAGGAGCAACACCCCATGCACCTTGGACCATGAATTGGAGGAAATAAGCACCAGCATTAATTGAAGAGCCGGTAAGGAAAGCCCATGGGTAGATCAAAGCACCACCACCAACGCAGCAAATCATAATAGATAAACGACGACCAAGGAAACCAGAGAAATGGCCAATAATGATACCGCCTGTTAATGCACCCAAATTAGCAACAGAATTGGTCACCGTGGAGCGATCTTGACTAAATTCCAATTGATTGGAGAGTAAAGTTGGATATAAATCTTGAGATCCATGAGACATGAAATTGAAACCAGCCATCATGAAGATCATATATGTCATTTTCAACCATTCCTTTTGAAAGGCTCTCTTCGCATCACCAAGGAATGAGGTATTTTTAGATTCAAGGTGGAGTTTTTGCTGTAAGAACTGATCGGTCTCTGGAAGGAATGATCTCCAAAGGATAAACAACACTGGTGGCCCAGCAGAGAACCAAAAGATAGATCTCCAACCTTTTGGAGAATTGTCAACGATTGCTCTTTGGAAAACAACTACCAATAAATACCCAAATGCATAACCTTGTTGAAAAAGACCAGATAAAAATGATCTTGCCTCTATTGGGACACCTTCCAACGCCGTTGCAGATGCCAAGCCGTACATCGATCCCATGAAGATACCAAATAATGCTCTCACACCAAGGAATGCCTCATATGTATTCACAAACCCAGTACCGATTTGAATGACAACCAGACAGCCTAAGTTGATTATTAATGGCCATTTTCTACCATATCTATCACCAAAATAACCAAAGATGATAGCGCCGACAGATCTGAGCATTAACACCAGTGTGATACCCCATGTGATATCCTTTACTGGTCTATCAAAAGACACGGCCATATTGGAGACATTCAAAGACATTGCAAAGAAATCAAAAGCATCCCATGTCCATGAAATAAATCCGATAATAAAGAACTGCCATACCCTCCATGACATTCTGCGCAAGCCTGGTAATGGGTTAACATTTTGTTTTTCCCGTTCCCATACCTCTTCGGTTGGTAACAGCGTTGTGAAGCGTGTCTTGATGTAGTCTCGGCATTCACTTCCTGAGAACGTTCTGAACCCCATAGTTATAGCTGCATAGGGAGTAGGAGCTCAATAGCTGGGCCAAAGGAAAAGTGGGAAACCCGCTTCTATTTATTCCTAACTCTGGGGTGGGTAGTCCTTGAAGAAGTGCGGCTGAGGAAGTTCCAATGATCTACATGGATGACTCCTTGAAATGAAAAAAAAACAAATGCCCACTTTCAATTGATGAAGAAAGACGAAATAATAAAACCACGAGCTGGTTTCAGTACAGGATCAAGCAAATATCGGAGCGTAGTTATACGAACGGATAATTTTTACGAATTAAATAGGGGTTTTTCCGGTGTGAGAGGGATGAGTTAACCATGTAAAAAGTAGTAGGCTGGGATCACTGCCGCCGGTCCGCGCTTTGGAAAGCGGGGGATGGGGCCAGAGGTAAGGGGAAAAGCTAGTTAGCTTTGTTTGTAAGCATGTTTTGCACTGGCACACAAACGAAATCAGCCCATGTACGATAGCTTCTCTTGTCCGCTAGATCTGACTGCTTACATGCCGAGACTCTCCTATCAACAGTTGATCTAAATCATAACAAAGCAGCGACGGATTAACTACAAGAAGCACTTCCCATCGTCCGGAACCTGGATGACTCTTCTGTGGGGAAACGGAAGCTCAGCTTTACCGTGACCGTTTTGAAAAAAGAGATGGTAAACGGCTTTTGCTGGGGCTTAGGGATTGAGCGACTTCATCTGAAATGCATCATATGGTGGACGTGAAGATGTGGTAGTCTTGGCTTTTTGACCGGTGGTTCAATTTGTACTTAGCACCCATACTTACTGTTCAACTAAACCGTTAAGGCATTGCTACTTAAAAAAATAAAAACGGGGAAAAGAAATAAAAAAACTAGAAAAATGAAAAAAAACATCTTGCAGTTCCCGGTTATTCCAGTATACGGTAAGCCAGACCTCGGATCTAAAACAGGCAATAAGCGCGCACCCGTTTCCCCTCTTGTTTTGGTTCATTTGTTGACATTTCACTTCATGAAAACAAACAAAAGGGCTATTGTTCAATGGAAGGGGTAGGAAATTTAAACAGTTTCAACGTCCACGCCGAACAAAAGAGAAGTGTACACAGAGAAAAGGATGCTTCTTTTCAGTGTGCTCAGCGTGGTGGTCTTCACTGTGATTATGCCCCTCTTCATGGGACTCGTTCCTGTTTCTTCTGTGCCACAACTCATGGCTACACAGATCAGTGAGTTGGTTGTTACCAGTCCTTTTCTTTCTAGTACATTTGATTAACCATGGGCATCTTCGCTTTCTCTCAGACAGATTCATCAATGGTCCACCTCGTGAAGTGATTATCCCAGAAACCCCGGACTCCACGGTCCCATTGGTGCAACTCGAGACTGTTGTTGATAGAATTGATCTGCTTCATGACTTTGAGTTTCTTGTTTACCAGAACAAGCAGCATGCTAAACAACAGGTGATTGATATATATAACCAGTACGTTCCACAGCAAGTGGCGCAGTATGTGAACACGTCACTGTCGTATTGGCAATCTCACTCAAGCTATAAGATCTACGAAGAACATGAGACCCTTATAAACAACTCACTATTGATTATTGGTGTGTTACTTGTTCTAAAATTGATCATTTCCGGTTTCCAGTCAATTTTTGGCAATTTTATTGATGATGATCTTGATGACGAATTGGAAATAATTGAAGAACAGCAAACAATCAGAGATGCAAATGGTCACGTTAAATCCCAATATACCGATTTCGAGACTATGCCGCTTTGCCTCGGTAAGGCGGAAAGAGAAGAGCAGCTGATCATGAACTCATACAAGAATTTCAAAAAATCTGAGTCTAAAATACTACAACAATTGAGTCATTTACCCAACGGTAAAAGTGACATACCAGACTTTGGCTATAACGTCTTAGACGGCTCAACACCAAGACATTCAACACCAGAGGCAACTCCACCACAATATGTCCTTGGTGAACTTGGCTCGCCACTAACTGTCAAAAGTTCTCAAAAACAACACGTACAGCATCCATCTCCGCAGGAGCCTATCAAATCATTACTAACGCAAGAAGCAATGTCTACTTCCACATCATCATCCGGTGGTACACCCTATAATGTATCTGTTTTATCTTCGTCATCAAGTCCAAGATCAATTTCTCCTGAAGATTCCTTCGAAAGAGAAGAACGTGTCTTAGATAAGTCCTTATCAAAATTGAATGACCAAACATCAAAGCATGGACCAGAAAGACCGTACACACCTTCAAAGTTGTCTATTCAAAATTCTTTGCAGTATTCGCCTTCGAAAAAGTTGATCTATAAGAAATCATCATCAATATTATCAGTTAAGCCAGTTGGTGTTGCTGAAACTACAGTAGGGAATATAACTGAGGAGATTGTATATTCTGGTCCGTTCAAGATTGACTTCGATAGTTCGAGTTCTGAGTTGCTGACACCGATTAGGGATAAGATAATGGAATGATATGAATTACTCATCTGAGATGAAAATGAAATAATGACTCTACTACGAACTGAAATTGTTTTTTTTTTCTAGTTCACAATTTACTATTTGGTTTGCTACTTTTTTGAAAAGATTATATAATTTTGATGAAGATATTGAAGACGTAGTTACATATGTAAAACCTGAAGGTGATCACATCCTCAAGATTAATACCAACAGTGCTATATAAGATAATACAGATATTATGGTTATCCTCAGGACTATATGACCAGATGTCCTATAGTACAAGACCTTCTGTGTCGGGTGGTAGTAGTCTGCCATTTCACAAGTCCTTTGAAACGAAATTATGAACATTATAGACCCATAAACTATGAAAACGGTAGCAATTGGTAAAAAAGCTTTGGAGAAGAGTTTAGTTACCATTATGGCTGAGCGTCTTTGTTAGTGATCATCGAGTATCTATCTGTATATAACTATATCGAGAACTTACCAAATACCATTATTGCAATGGCGGCTCGTGTATAGGCACCATCATAAGTTCTCTGCTGTGCTGAGAGTTGTTGTTAGTGGACTCTCCGGATATGAAGTTGGATTTGTTCATGAGCATACCTCTAATATCCAACCTCTGAGAGTTTTTTAAACTTCGGAAAATAGATCCTCTTCGTGACTGTGGTTCAGATCCACTCCTAAGTTCCTCTGTACTCATCTGGTTGCTCTTTTACCTTTTCTAGTCCGAAGTGTCTGTACTGAATGCTTCATTTGGGGAAAATGTCGGAGGCGCGCGCGGAGGATTCTTTGTGATGGGTTCTGTAACTTCTAAGCGACACAAACTACACCGTGTTGTGTTTTTTTCACCTTGTTAAGGCTTGAAGATATGATATATAATAGCATTATACCACTAAAACACTTATGCAAATTTATTGTTCAACTGGCGAATTTTCTCTTGTAATTCATCGATTTTACTTAGAGAATCCTGGAACATTGAAACAATCTCCGGATGTAATTTCTCGTGATCATCAAATTGATCAACGGACGTAGAGCTTGATGTAAGTTGTAGTGACGTATTCGAGTTTGTATATGTTGAATTTGTAACGTTTGATGAGTTTGTACGATGTGGCTCCTCTAATATTATTGGTGATTGAAGACATTTTCCTCTTTCTCCTCTTTCTCCTCTTTCTCCTCCATCTTCTCCTTCTCCTTCTTCAATTCCTTCGTCAAATGTTAACGTGACGTCTTTATCACCTTCTTCGGTGTCATCGTCCTCGTCATCTAACGTGGCAGTTGTGTTCAGTTCATCATTGATCAAATCATCAAGCATTTTCATGCTGTTGGCAATATCTCTCGTGCCTTTGGACTGCGGGATATTGCCTTTATACACATTATCAAAATCAGCAGGTAACCCTCTAAATCCATCATAAGCACTGGGTGGTTTTCTTTTGAACTGATCCAATGGTGGTGTATTCCCTGGCGTATCAAATTCCGATGAGCTTGGTGAGTAAGTTCCAATGGATCCTGAGTTGTTTGCGTTGTTGAAGAAGGCAGTAGGTTGGATCAATGGACTCTCTTCAATATCTGAATCAACTATACTAAACGTTTCTCGTACCGATGTATTCTTCTTGTTCTTTTTTAAGATCAAAGGTGTGACTGGGTAATTATCACTTAAGACATCACTGTTCGTGTCATAATGTGAGCTCTCTTCATCAGTATGAAGCTCCTCTTCCTCTTGCGGTGGATTGCGTAGCTTTGGCTTCTGGTTAGAGTAGTATGTGATTCCATCATTCTCAGTATTTGTTGAGGTGTCATTGTCATCATCTTCGATTGAATCTTCATCAGAGCTTGAGATTTGATCTGGTTCTGTCACTGTTATCTCACTAGAGAAAGCAACGCTCTTGTTTTTAGAATCAAACCGTGTCTTCTCTTCAAACTGTTCTAATTTTTCTTTGGAATTTCTCTCTAGGACCTCATTCTTCCAGCAGTTCAATCGTGCCAAGCGCTCCTGGTACGTTTCAAGACACTCTGCTGGAGCAAATCCAATCTTGCCGTCGATCTCCTTCCGCACAAGCCACCAATAGCTGTCTTGATCATTCAATAACACCACGGCATCGTCTCTATCCAGTTCACAATGAGAAGGATCATCTCCACTGAACTCGTATAAGGCATACAGTTTCCCTGGGTGGAGCTCTTTCGGTGGTGGCAGTGGCGACTCTATCACATAATCGTTGAAATCGTCTTCCTCCTCGTCAACCTCTAGGTTTTTTGTCCGAATCCGTAGGTGTTGTTCTGTGTCTTTGCTTTTTGTTATGACGACACTGCTCGATTCACTAGCAGTGTTCGAAGAGGTTGATGGAACCCGTTTCGGTTCTATCAAGGCGTCATCTCCAAGAAGTTTACCACCTACCGAGGAGAGCAAACTCTTCAGCTTAGCTTCTGTCATGAGAGTTCGTGTGTGTGTGCGTGTGAGCGTGGTATCAGTCGGTTTGTAGTGTCTGTTTCACGCAAGAATCTCTGTTCCAAAAAGAGGTCACAGAACACGATCTGGTGGACCCTGGTAGGTATGTCTAGGAAGTACAGTGGGCCTCAACTGCAAAAAGACCCCGTCTAAGCCCTTCCTTTTTGTTGCAAGCTCTCAAGCACAACTTTACTCCGTCTTGTCCCTCACACTGCAATTCTCAGATCGTACTTTTTTCCCCTTCCACCGAAACGCGTCGATGGGCTTTGCAGACGCGTGAAAAGATGGAACGCGTAGAAGGGAAACGCTTCTGCTGTTTCGGTTTCTCCTTTATCTTCTATTGGCCTAGTGTGCTTTGTAGGATTATGCTTCTGTATTGACAGACGGGTCCAGTCAGCTGGGCACCACACCAAGTGGGTTTCCAATCGTATTGAAGACCGGCTTTCAAGTTCGTATAAGCCGCGTGCCCCTGACAGAGACCGCATTCGAATCCCATAGCCGTGTGCTAAATCGAGAAAAGGGCATGACAGGCTCTAGTATTCGGGCCAAGGTTTGTATTGATGGACAAGGTAGTACACAGGTTCATAGTAGTTGAAGTATTTAAAGAATGAATAGGGAGGAAGAAGCTGCTTGGTGGACTGCTGCTCTTCAATTGGCAGAGTAATCAAATACCCACATAGAAAAACCAATAAGGTCCTTTGAAACTACAGTTTCATACAATATATTTTTCCTCTCCCCGTTCTACAACACAGAATGGGATTATGGCTGTATACTGGTTACTTGACATCAGCACCTGTAGTGGTAGACTCACTCAACACCAAGGAAGGGGAGACGTCATCAAGATTGTCGTTTGACTTCTCAACTTCATCGTCAAGATCATCCCTCTTCTTTTGATATTCATATGCTTGTTTGGCTTTGATCTTCATGAGTGCATTTTGAACGGTGCCCAGCAAGGTGTACACAACATTATTGAAAACTGTCCACAACAAAGGTGGAACGAATTTTTGACAAACAATCAAGCAGATCGGAGAAGTGACCCACGATGATTTGATGACATTGAACAGCGCCATCTTCCATGTTTCTTTGATGTTAGTCAAAGCTCTCTTGATCTCATCTATTGATAAAGATTGTAGAGATGGTTTCATGTTTAGAACACCAATGAACCCGGTGTAAACAGCAGAGTTCAGTGGAGTGATGGTGGCCATAGCTGTTAAGATCTGTAACAACTTCTGCTTATTGGATAAAGGACCTTTGAATACCTTGTTCAATACAACATAGGAGTAATGGGCTACCGGAGTACCAAGCATGAAAGAGTACAATGCGAAGACAACCACTTTAAAACTAAAAGGATGTTTTAGCTTTAGCTTGTTGATAGTGACTTCGTTGTACTGACCACTAGCCACCGTAGCGATCAGCTCATTGAGGAAGGCTAAAACTGCACCGGTGATACATTTTGTAAGCAATGGATTCTTCTCCAGCGCAGAAAGATACTTAAGAGCGAGTAATTGTGACTTGGACATTGTTTGATATCTTTTTTGCTGTTATCGTTCGGTGATGAGGCAAAACAGGTCAAACAAGCAGAAGAAGCAGAAGAGTATTCAATTCCTTAAAGTATTCCCCCTCTCGTTTAATTGGTGAAATGACGCGTTTAGAAGGCGGAGACATTCTTTTGCCCTTCCGGTGGTGGAGGGGGGGAAGCCTCGGTGTTTTGCGGTGAGCGGAGAAGCCCATACAGCGATAAAGGGCAAAAGAGATAGTCCTAAGGAGGTAAAATCCGAGCCAGCACGTGCCACTCCCCCGGATTTTCAAACTTCTATAATCCGACTATGAATAGGCCCCGGAACTTACTAACTCTCTACGTCTGTGGTTTTTTTTTTTTTTATGGTTTTTTTTTTGCTTTTTCCCGCGAAAATGCGATGGGCCATAAAAATTTTTCTGAGCTGAGAGGCCCCTCTGATTATACAGGCTTCTTAAAAGCTCCATCATAAAGGTCCCCATCCCCTAAAAAACACAAAACTTACTAATAAAGATGGCTTTCACTCCAGGTGGTAGAGGTGGCTCTAGAGGTGGCTCCAGAGGTGGCTTCGGCGGCGCAGCCAGAGGCGGTAGAGGCGGTTTCGGTGGTGCTTCGAGAGGTGGTAGAGGTGGTTTTGGTGGTGCTCGCGGTGGTAGAGGTGGTGCCCGCGGTGGTGCTCGTGGTGGTGCTCGTGGTGGTGCCCGTGGGGGTGCTCGTGGTGGTAGAGGTGGTGCTCGTGGTGGTGCCCGTGGTGGTGCCAAGGTTGTCATTGAACCACATAGACATGCTGGTGTTTTCATTGCCAGAGGTAAAGAGGATCTTCTCGTTACAAAGAACATCGCACCAGGTGAATCCGTTTACGGTGAGAAGAGAATCTCCATTGAGGAGCCTGCCAAGGAGGAAGGTGCACCAGCTACAAAGACTGAGTACCGTGTCTGGAATCCTTTCAGATCTAAATTGGCTGCTGGTATTATGGGTGGTCTGGACGAATTGTTCATTGCTCCAGGTAAGAAAGTTCTCTACCTTGGTGCCGCCTCTGGTACCTCTGTCTCTCATGTTGCCGATGTTGTTGGACCAGAAGGTTTGGTCTACGCCGTTGAGTTCTCTCACAGACCAGGTAGAGAGCTCATTGGTATGGCCAAGAAGAGACCAAATGTTATTCCAATCATTGAAGATGCTAGACACCCACAGAAGTACAGAATGCTCATTGGTATGGTCGATGCTGTCTTTGCCGATGTTGCTCAGCCAGATCAGGCCCGTATCATTGCATTGAACTCCCACTTGTTCCTGAAAGACCAAGGTGGTGTTGTTATCTCCATTAAGGCTAACTGTATTGACTCTACTGTTGATGCTGAAACCGTTTTCGCTAGAGAGGTTCAAAAGCTTCGTGAGGAGAAGATCAAGCCATTGGAGCAATTGACATTGGAGCCATATGAGAGAGATCATTGTATTGTCATTGGTAGATACATGAGAAGTGGTTTGTAAGTGATATAAAAACTTCCTCAAAAAGAACTTGCATTTCACTCTTTACAACTTATGACCTTTACCTTGCCCCTGCTCCATTTCTTCTCTCCGGTTTTTTCTTCTTATTTGCACATTTTACAAACACACACACACACTTGGCATTTTTTACCCATCAACTTGAAATGATCAGCACTTGAATGTTTTATATTACCCTCCTCCCTTCTTTTGATAGTAACTTTCCACCAACTCCAATCAGTGCTTTTAAAAAAAATAAGAACGCCACCAACCCTCCCACTCCCCCAAACAACTGTCATTGAAAGAAGGGCATGTACATTAACTAGCTTTTTGCCTGCTTCTAATAAAGAAAAAGAATCTGTTTACTTAAAAAAAATTAGTTGTAATCTGTCATTAATTAATGCTTCCAGCATCTGAAAGAAGCTAAATTGGTACGCGCAACATCTGCCACCATCTCACGGGTTTATTTGTAATCAAACCAGTAACAGTTTCAATACACTAACCTTGAAGACACTTGCTACCCACTCTCGCCACTACAACTACGGAGACGGACTTTTGGCTTAGTACAAATCAAAGCAGCGGACCATACACACACACTCATACTTGGAAATGGAAGCGAACGAACAAGAACCGGAGGTTATTGAGCTTACCTCTGATGAAGAAGATGACATCACGGTCATAAGTCTGCCTTCAGAAACACGCCACCGAACGCGGGAGGTCTTTGATGACGCTATTGAAATCACTGGTGAAAGACCAGCAAGGGAGCCATTAAGAGAACGGTCGGTGGGTATGCGTGTACATCTACCAGACGGTGTTATTGAAATACCAGGTCAAGCACCACAAAGGGAAAGAGTAACGTTTCAACGTGTAACCCAGGATAGAGACCGTTTGCTAGCTGAGCAGGCAGAAGCAAGGGCTCGTCAAACTCGTCAGGCTTCTGTTGTCGCAGATGAGAGACGAGAACGTCGAAAGAGGCGGGAACGACAGGAACGCCTCGAACGACAGCAACGACGGGAACGTCGGGAGGAACTGGCATTAAGTAGAGAGGAAGATTTACTGAGGCACAACTATGACTTCGATTATGATGACGGTTATCATAGTGAGGATGATGGAGATTACCACCCTGGTGATGATATAGACGATCTATCGCCAATGTCATTCGGTCAACGCCGCTTTCATCAAAATCCAATGAGTGTCTTTGGTCATGAAGTATGGGGTGGAGGAATGATGCTCAATGGTTGGCCTATAGCCTTTGCATTGGCTCAGGGTCGTAATGTTGAAGATTCCATCCCGGAAAGTGTACTAAGACAGGTCGAAGAGTCAGAAAACGCAATCATGGATGAAAAGTTCAAGCATAACTTATCAAAGACAAGGGTACTAAGGCAGAATATTCGTAAAGAGTTGAAGGATTTACCAAAGGGTTACACGTCAGCTATTGATGAGAATGAAGAATATGCCTGTGTTCTCTGTGGTGTATCTTTGGGTGTTGGTATCCCGGATGATTATAAGCCAGGCTTGCAAACCAAGACGTTTTGTGCATTAAGAGATACTCATGATTGTAATGCCCCATACCAAGCACTGAACTATCTGACTGATGCGGATAGAGACCTTTCCAAAAGAATATTCGCATGTAATTGTGGACATGTATATTGTGGAAGATGTGTAAACTCCATTACAAACGTTAAACAGAGGTTACAGGAAGCTAAAAAGAAAGGTATGAAGAAAGAGTCTATGGACATAAATAATCCTTTCATATTTGCACCTTTGAAATGTGTGGCAGACGGTTGTACAGAAGGAACACGAGGAAGAAAGAAGTTTACCGAAATTTTCGTGTGAAATGATCATCTTATAGTATATATTTAATGGTAACATACGGGTTATGTTGGGATGTACTACAACCACTCAGTAAGCATATTATAAGTCGTTCATTGTTCATTATATCAGTAATTGCATTGTCATTAGTACAATCTCTTTGCCCCCATTCTTTCATAAAGGGTTGCATTGTCATCATGAACATATGCCACAGATGTGGTATCGGTTGTTCGTTTAGTATTCACACACAACGAAGCCATCTTCGCTTGCACGTCTGTATCCTCATGGGACAGTTGTGATGACGGTTTACAGTCATCACAACCGTCCAAGAAGTAGCCAAGATCTGTTTCGCTCGGTAGTCCAATGATTTTTCTTTCTGGTCCTTCATCCTCGAGTAAGAGATGGTTGTTGAAAATGATTTTCATATCACCATATATATAAACCTCACCAAAAGCTCTAATGAAGTTAACATGGAGAGTGTAATCATCGGTACTTTGTCTCACAAAAAATTTATGGCTTTCTTTTAATCTGCTAGCATCGAATCTCATTAAAATTAGTCGTATCAACGAGTCTTCAGCATTACAAATAACCATTTGGATTCTACCATGCTCCTTCACCTTTACACCAGGAAATTTGCCTTGAACGAGCCTTGAAGAACTCATATCCAAGTGACCAACAAAAGGTGACGATGAACCGTCTTGCCATGTGTAAAATCTAGCCTCAAAAGGGACAATGAATTTCGGCGTAGAGAAACTTGTTGCTATAACTGCACTAAACTTGTATGGTGAAGATGGAGTGCCGGATGTCTTACCTTTCAACAAAGACTCCTGCATCGAGCCAATCATTGGTTTAGGCTTCCCTTGGCGGGACTGCTCCTCAATCCGTGCACGTATCTTTCTTTCACAGTGGAAACAACGTGGTGCTTCCTGTTTCTCTGTCTCTGTCTCGGCCCACGAATCCGAGTCCGAATCCGTTGAGGTAGTTGATAATGACAGTGAAGAGCGTCTTCTTGGCGAGTAGTCCACACCACGCATCATTGATGGACAAGCCCACTACTTTATCTCCCAGCACTGTTGAACTGCTGAGTCTCAAAGACGTAAGTTGAGTCAAAAAAAAAAAGAGAATTATCACCAAATGGATGATGACTATCTTTTGAAAAGACCCTTACTCCACCTGGGGAAAGTAAAAAATCGCGAACTGTATTTATTTCAGGGTTGCATATACCGACACTCACTATAAACAAGAAACAAGCCCGTAGGAGGTCGTAAGAAGTGCGGGATTTGGTGTGCTTGGTGCAATTGTCATTCATTTCTTGCACGATGCGTACCTTCGTTGTTGCCCTAGCTCTTTCACTGATCGTCACGGGATGTTTGAACTCCATCTTCACCAAGTATCAAGACAACCAGTCTGTGTCGCCGGGACGTAAGTTTGAACAGCCAGTGCTTCAAACGCTTCAAATGTTCATTGGTGAAGCGTGTGCCTTCATATTTGTATATGCAAGAAAGCACAGTGCCAGTGTAACGCAATCATCCGACTATACTGCACTTCATGAAACTGGCAAACCGCCTTTACCTTCCTCTATGAGCTACATTCTTTGTATTCCTGCACTATGTGATTTGCTTGGAACGACGTTGATGAATTTGGGTCTCATGTACTGTCCTGTCTCAATCTATCAAATGACAAGAGGCTCGTTGATTATCTTTGTTGGCCTCTTTTCAACAATCTTCCTTAAGCGTGTCATTTCTCGTGTGGAATGGTTGTCGCTTTGTATTGTTGTTCTTGGTATCACAATAGTTGGTCTCAGTGGGAAATCTAATGCACAATCAGAGGAAGAAGAACTCGCTTCCACTGTGGTATTTGGTATTTCTTTGGTTCTGCTGGCTCAGATCTTTACTGCTACGCAGTTCGTTGTTGAAGAACATATAGTCAGAAGATGGACCGTTGAGCCATTAGGATTGGTTGGCTATGAGGGAACATTCGGTGCCATGCTGACCGTGGCAAGTATGTTTGTTGGTTACATACTCGTTGGGTATGGAACACAGGGTCCGTTTGACATTCCGAATGCTTGGGACGAATTTATCAGCAACCCCAAGATCATCTACTCTTCTTTTGCTATTATGGTCTCAATTGGCTTGTTCAACTTCATCGGTATCACGCTAACCAGTGTTCTCAGTGCCACTGCCAGAAGCACAATCGACACTTGCAGAACACTTCTCGTATGGGTTGTTTCTCTCTACCTGGGGTGGGAATCCTTTGTGCTCCTTCAGCTTTTAGGGTTTGCCATCTTAGTGTTTGGTACATTGGTCTTCAATGGTGCTCTTTCTATTGATTCCTACTTACCAGCCTGGTTCACAGCTGATAAAACCCCAACACGCATAATTGACCTCGTTGACGAACAAATCGAGAGGCAGTAAAAATATATGTTACTACTGGCACAAAGTCGTACTATATAATTACACTCTATCCAAAGGTCCTTAATCCCCTTACAACCGCCGATCTTCACAACCCCGGAACTCAATCCTTACGTAAGCGCGCTTTCGCGCCACCCGCCTGTTTCCCTCTCAGCTCTGCCTCCCTCAGTTATCGGAGGTCTCGCAGGACATCCGAAATCGCCACATTTGGGGTCCCGGATACCCTTTACATGCTAAAGCCCTTAAAGCTGGTTAAATACACAGGAATGGAACAAGACAGACTCTTCAGATTCCAGCCATTCAAGCTGCCTAATTCTACGGCGCTCAGATCCATTGGTGTTTACGTCAGTGGTGCCCTTGTAAGTTACTAAGGTGGGAGTAGAGAAGGTGGATGTTGATTGCTTCAATGTCAAGATGGATCACTAACCTCTGTAAAAGTTTGCCATTGGTATATGGTTCTTCGTGGACACTGTCATATATAGCAAAACAGTCAATGCGTCTGATGTTCATGTAACATTTGTTGACTGGATCCCAATCATTTGTTCCTGTCTCGGTATGTTTGTCGTTAACTCTATTGAAAAGAATAAGTTGCTGAATGATGCCCTTGGTAACGGCTCTGGATTTGGCGGTGGCTCTTCAACAACGTGGGCTGCTCGTGTTATCCTATTTTTGGGCTTTGCTTTTCTTGCGGGTGGCCTGGCGGGCTCCATTGTTGTTTTAATCTTGAAGTATCTGATGAAGAAGTACACTTTCCCAACACTCGGTATGGGTGTGGGCAATGTCGTTGGTAATGCGGGTGTTATGCTCAGTTGTATTGTACTTTGGGTATCCCAAAACATTGAGGACGAGTATTCTTACTCCCTGGCTCTTTGAGTCATGGACAGAACCCACAAACACTGATGATGAGCACATGGCAAAATAAACATGATTATAAAAAATCCAAATGTTGTATGCTACACTAAATCGTTTGTAATCCTGTAAATGTAAAGATAATGACGAGCTCTTTATATTCGTAAAACAAACTAAATCATCGAAAAAAACTATTAAAATCAAATGAAGCGGAGTGGAGAGCGAGTGAACAATCAACAGGGTCCAGCAATACAATAAAAAGAAGAAAAAGGTAAACATCCATAACTGATAAAACACCTGCAATTGTTCGTTGGGATGAAAAGGTGAGGAAAAGGGTCGTAGTTTGTGGTTCATTCAAGCGTTGTATTGGCAATTGTCATACCACAATCTTGTCTCTCAATTCGCCAATCACATCTAACTCAAAGCTACTAAAATTGAACAATTTTGGTAACGGAGAAGGACTGGAAGAACCTCTAGCAACAAATTGGCCGTCTGCTCTCAAGTCATCAAAGAACTCGTGTGCCAATATTCTTCTCGGGCTTAATCTTTTCTCCGGTTCATAAACTAAGACTTTCATTAGTAAATCAACACCAGAATCACCAGCATTACCCAGTACTTTTTGAAATCTTGATGATACTCTCCCACTAAACAATGGCTTAGAGAACAGCGGACCATTATATTTGGGATTAGAATTGAATATGAATCTCTTATCTGGAGGACCCAATAATTTCGAAATCTCTCTTAACTGCAATAATGGATCTTCGCCTTGGAAAATGGCCTTACCAATTAGCATTTCCGCAAGTACACAACCAAGACCCCATATATCAATTTGAGTAGAATAGAACTGACAACCAACAATTAATTCTGGAGCTCTATAATAACGAGAGCATATGTACGAAACTGAAGGTTGTTTTGGTTCAAGTCTTTTGGCTGATCCAAAATCACAGACTTTAAGAATTCCGGTAGTTGGATCAACAAGAATGTTTGACGGTTTAATATCTCTATGACAAATTCCAAGTGCATGAAGGTAAAGCATAGCTCTTGCAAGTTGATAAGAATATAGTTTGATATGTTTCAAAGGAAGTTCCAGTTTGCTCACGTAATAACGACGAATCTCCAATTGAAGTGTCTCCGGTAAGCATTCCATTGCAAGATGCTGATAAACCTTACCATCTTCTGATGATTGATGTGTGAAGAAGTATTCCAAGTTGATGACGTTTGGATGGTTTGTCAGTCTTAAAATCTCTAGCTCTCTGCTCTTGTATTCTGTTTGTGCTGGAACCTTTTTAATTGCATACGGGCCAATCCACGTCTCCCCATCAAGGAGCTTGGCCTGAGAAACAGTTCCGAATGCACCTTCTCCGATCTTCTTATACTGCTTAACGAGCATTTGTTTGATGATGCCCGTCTTGTTTGACGTCACGTCATTGGCAAGAAACTCCGACGATGTGGACATTTCTCTATGTGTGCGATGCGGTGTGTGAATGTAAGCTGCCTGCTTGTCCTGCTTGGGCTGCTTTAATAAACTCTCTGAAAGTGTGAAAGGCTCAAAAGGAGTCTTCAGGTGGGTACCAATTAAACGCGTCCCTGTCAAGATGAAGGGTGGCAATTGTGTCTTTCTGTAGGCCGTGGTCGAAGCACTTCGCCTATCCCTTCAGAAACAAACAGATCTCAGGTGAATTGATAACGCGGCGCCTCTTAAGGTGTGTGAATCAACCGCGGTAGTTCAATGACGAGGTGTGTAGTCCAACCAGCGGGCTACAAGTAGTCTGTGTATCTGTGTGACTCGACGCGATCGTGACGTGCTGTTCAAAATAACAAAGGAACCTAGTGGCGTCCTGAAGTGCTTTCAATGGGGCTTGTTCAGGTTTAGGTGGCGTTGAGCAGCTAGTGTGAGATGATTGCTTCTTTGTGGTGTCTTTTGCCCCCCAGTGGCCTTCGTCTTTGCTGTGTTTTGCTTTTGTTCCGTTGTTGTTCTTGTGTGGACCACCACAATTCCTGACCAAATCGCCAGGGGCCAAAGGAGTCGAGGGCTCTTAACCGAAGTTTTTTTTTTCTTTTTTAGTTATAAGCGTGCTTATAGGCGGGCCATTGGCGGTATCTTCGAGCTTTGTTGTAATCATCGGTTTTGTCAGTGTTCTCTGCTTGAACTTGAAAGCGTTGGACTCACGGTTACGCATCTCCCGTGGGTTATGTGGTTAGAGGCTACGCCGTGGGGGCCTTCATGTCAATAGCCGGAGTTCGCGCTCTGATTGCTTTGGCCTTTTTTTGCCCGATCAAACACTCAACAGGCGAGTGGTAAAGCCAGTGAAGAGGAAGAAGGATAAAAGCGCACAATGATTGGCAGACTCCTTCCAACTGGGCTGCTGGGTGCTGGCCTTAAGGGTGTAAGAGGTGTGAGAATGAACCCAAGAGGTATGTCTTCTTCTGTCCCTTCTGTTCCTATCCTCATTGATTGAAACTAACAATTGCCAACAGCATTCTCAACATCCATCATCAATAGACAAGAAACTGCATCGGAGCTTATAGGCGCCATTTCCAAGGAGCCTGTACAGCGTGTTTCGAATGTTGTATCCCCGGCCTCTTCCTCGAAAGTCTCTGAGATCATCCACAAGTACATCCTTTATTGCAACTTTGGCAAAAACAACACTCATTTGACCCTGACAGCACTTACTGAGGATATCAATTACATCCAAAAGAATCCAAATCTTTCATACAACGAGAAGGTTCTCTACTACTATAGACTTCCTCAGAAGGTGAAACTCTCCGTATCCTCTGGCCAGCTCGGTTTCAGAAAAAGTGCTAGAGGTGAGTATGAGGCAGGTTTTCAAACCGCTGCTAAGATGTTCACCTTAATGGAAGAGAGAGGGTTCTTGGATAAGAACGTGGAGTTAGTTGTCAAAAACTTTGGTAAAGGTAGAGAGTCGTTTATTGATGCCCTAAAGGGTAAAGAAGGTAACAATATTCGGGGTAAAATTACAAGACTGAGTGATAACACAAAGCTCAAATTTGGTGGTACAAGATCACCAAAGGCTCGTCGTCTTTAATCTCTTCTCTTCTGTCTTACGAAATATTCATTTGTGTACATACTGGCTCTTTCAGGAGCATCTTAATGACCCCATTCACCAAAGATATACGTGTAAATACGAAATCTATCTGAATACTCACCCATGTAATGTGAGTCCATGTAAATCTTTGAGAGCCAACATAATGCTCATGATGCCCTATATTTCTCACGTGACTTTCTGTAACCCTAATCGTGAGACGCCATCTTTCTGGTGTCCGGGTTAATATAAGAAAAAGCGTCAGTGCTCTAGCGCGAATGCGGAGAATAGCCCTGTGCGTGTCTATACCGGAAATCTACCTAGCCCACGAATGGTTTCTGCCTAAGTACCCGCGCTTTCTGCTTAGCAGTTACTAAAGGCCCACTGCCCAAAGAGGGATTTTCTTTTCTCAGTGGGAGGACTGCGAAAATTTTTTGACGCCTGTGGGCTTCGCGTTGAAAACAAAAGCGTTGAAATTTAAGAGTCTTCCTTACACACAGAGTAGAAAGAGTTCTTACGTACAACCACAACAGATCAAAATGGCTCCATCCAGTAAGTGACACGAGAGCAGAGTACGGAATGACATATAGCACCATGCTGAGAGACCAAAAGAAACGAAAACACCCATCAGTTTGACAACAAGTCATCGAGATCCACCAAAAGCACTTCAACACTAAAGATTTTGAATTGAAAGCACATAAACCATCAACAGAATCCACCGAGGTCAACCCTTAATCTTTTACACACAAGAATAGTATCACCTATCGCTATATTCCCCTCATATTCAGAAAGAAAATACCGGCATATGTCAAGTAGTTTCTTTGTGAATATGAAGATACTCTTCAGAAACAATGTCTCTGGGTGTCTCACTCCCAGGGAGTTTCACTACACATATAACCGTCACAAACAGTACTTTAATCCATATTTTTCATGTCATGTACCGTTTCTATGTCTTGAATGCTGCACAGGTGAAATAATTGTCATTTCCGCAGATGAGTGTGAATCTCACATGAATTATGAAGAAACCAGCAATACTAACAAACCACGTTACAGCTAAAGCTGCTGCTGCTAAGAAGGCTGTCGTCAAGGGTTCTAACGGTAAGAAGTCCTTGAAGGTCAGAACCTCTGCTACCTTCAGACTCCCAAAGACTTTGAAGTTGACCAGAGCTCCAAAGTACGCTAGAAAGTCCGTTCCACACTACCAGAGACTCGACAACTACAAGATCATCGTTGCCCCAATTGCCTCTGAGACCGCCATGAAGAAGGTCGAGGATGGTAACACTTTGGTCTTCCAGGTCGACATCAAGGCCAACAAGCACCAGATCAAGCAGGCCGTTAAGGAGCTCTACGAGGTTGATATCCAGGCTGTTAACACTTTGATCAGACCAAACGGTACCAAGAAGGCTTACGTCAGATTGACCGCTGACCACGACGCTTTGGACATCGCTAACAAGATTGGTTACATTTGATCGCATGAACTAGGTGTTTATATCAGGGCTTAATTTGTATAAAAGATGTTTAATCCGGAAAAGTAAAAAAAATGTGGCCACCGTAGTGAACTAGAATGTTGAATCGATATCATAGTAAACAGTTATTGCTACAAAGTGTTAATGAACTGGACTAGAGCTAATGGTCCACTGGTAAATGTAAAATTGGCTCCTGCTTTTAAGTTATTGGTACAGACACCCCAACACTTACACAGCAAGGGGTTCCGAAGAACCTGTCTCTGTGCCAAAACTGCAGTTTAAGTAACTGCGTTTAGTAACATCTGCTGTGGCTAGTATCACCAATACTAATACGAGTTTACTTGTCTTTATAGGGATGTACAACTTAATAGGATTGCAGCTTCTGGGACCTTTTGGAGCATTAACACTGAAATTTGCTCTAGTCCTGTCCATTACGAATGAAATTTCTATCTGAAGATTGTTAGTCAGTAGTGCGGAATCGATCCACAAAGAACTCCCAATCAGGACGCTGTAGTAGGTTTGTTACCGTTAGCCTCTTACAAGGTAAAAGTAGTCCCCATCTAATTGACCTCAGCCATGTCATTTGATTAATTGAGACCACGAAAAAACCGTGAGCACTTTCACAAATGTCTGTTAGATGAAATTCAAATTCACTAAATTTCCCCAGGTCTTTTAATCACAATTTCTCTTAAATTGATTGCATTTCTCTGTCTTCTTTTGATGCAAAACTTCCGAAAAGCGAACAGCTCGTCTACCTCTTTCGGGAAGCTTCTACGCATAGGAGTGCGCCTTGGTAATGCATCGTCAGGGGCAACCCGCGCAACTGGCAGATCTCATGGTTTGGAGTCTGTTCTGGTAATGAACAAATGAAAAGGCTGTCCAAAGATATTTTTAGCGTTTTATAGTGTTTAGTGTCAAGTGCCAGATCCTTGGGGTCTCTTCGGTTTCATCTGTCTCCTCTACGCACTGTATTGAGAAAACAGTTCTGGAGATTAGCGGGCAGGCCTATCAGAGTTGTGAAACTAGCGAACAAGCCGCTCGTCTCGGGTATAAAAAGTGGTCTATTTTTAACCCGTTTGTCAAAATATGATGAGTAATACGCAGAAAACTGCTTGTCAGTCTTTATATTTCCCACTGCTCTCACTAATAGTGTGCTTCTAATTACAGGAGATAAGAGCACTATCTCAACTCTAT
The DNA here is from genome assembly GCA_003708295.3 of Petasospora mycetangii. Classification (NCBI taxonomy): domain Eukaryota; kingdom Fungi; phylum Ascomycota; class Saccharomycetes; order Phaffomycetales; family Wickerhamomycetaceae; genus Petasospora; species Petasospora mycetangii. The sequence continues at coordinate 1,164 of PPNU03000016.1, read as the reverse complement.
ACCTTCTCTGTTGTTTTCGATTCGTAGCTCCTTCCTTCTCAGACTCTACTCAAACAAAGTTAAGATCAAGCTGTAATAAGCGTAATCTTATCCCAAGCGGCGGTGCTACCAGTCTACAGTTCCTGACTTCCTCATTCCACTGTGGTCTTACAAAGACCTATCCAACATCGTTCGATCTGTACACTAAACCCCATCTAGGCAGACTTGGCCAAGATGAGAAAGCTTGGATGCGCATATTTGCCTTTCTCTGCTTTGTTATGCTACAGTTTGCCTAAAACCGCTTTCTGATACGTTTTGGGATTGGCTTAGAAACACAGTTCACAACGCATAATGTATGCGGGGAGAAATAACTTCTGCAGAGCTGAAGCCATCGCATAATGTTTTTACACTCTATAGACCACCTCTCGGCTGTTATAAGTCCCGTCTTCGGATATCATGTTCTTTAAGTTATAAGCAGCAGGACTATGTGCTTTATTTACTATCAAACCCGTGTAGTAGTCTACAATTCTTTGCCAATTACTTCAAGGTCTTGTGATCGCCAGAACGCACATCAACGCATTGACATGCTTCAGTCTCGTCTCCTAAAATTCCATCTATGGCGAACTCCATTGCATGGCTCAGGAGAGACGTATATAGAGCTGGCATTTTGCTGCTCCTTTGCTAGCAGCTGAAATCCACTCATTTTCTTCTTCTCTTTCCAGTACCAAAGAAATCACTCGTTTATACAATGAAACTTTCTGCTTCTGTTTCCTTTGCTATCGCCTCCGCCCTCATCAACTACCAGGCTACTGAAGCTGCTGCCATCCCAAACTTGGGTCTCGTCTCTTTGGCCAAGAGAATGGGTCTCACCATTGGTTTGAGTAACACTATCACTCAGGATGCTTCTTCTACATCTACTACCTCCTCGTCCACATCCACCTCTTCTTCTTCGTCCTCCACTACAACTGCTCAGAAGACCACTGTTATTGGTTTAGGTAACACCATCACTGCTGATGCTTCCTCTACCTCTACCACTTCCTCCTCATCATCCACCTCTTCAGTCGCCTCTTCCTCTTCCTCTTCCTCTTCCTCTTCCTCTTCCTCTTCCTCTTCCTCTTCCTCTTCCTCTTCCTCTTCCTCTTCCTCTTCCTCTTCCTCTTCCTCTTCCTCTTCCTCTTCCTCTTC